>JAODUH010009805.1:0-29882 GCA_027564835.1 Typhlichthys subterraneus
TGTGTGTGTGTGTGTGTGTGTGTGTGTGTGTGTGTGTGTGTGTGTGTGTGTGTGTGTGCGTGCGCGCGCGTGCCTGTAATCCCCCTCCCCCCCCCGTGAGCTTCCTGGACCATCTAGGAGAGGTTGGATCCATGGGCAAGTAGACCTGATTCTTACCGAGGTAAAACTAGCTAGGAAGTATTTGATAATGTATCCAGATGCCAGCCACAGTATTCTAATGTGTATATGTGCGTGCATGTAGAGGATAATGTTGATGAATGCCATACAAAGCAAGTGTCCTCTGATACAGTTGCCTATCCTGTCCACTGCTGACGTGTTCTAGATCAAGATACACAAGAATGTGTGAATTTACAGCCTTTTAAAAACACCATTTGTCTTCAACTATTCCCCATACAGAAACACATGGAAGAACCTAACTTCTGCAAGATGTCAGTCACACAGTGATGTTGAACTTTTGACTGAACTCTTCCAAAAGACAATTTCCATTGTGTTCGGCCCCGTATGCCGCCAACCTCGCGCTGAAAATAATGACATCCGGTCCCGGCAAGCTGTTGTGCTGCGTCTGCTCTGCGGGCTGCGTTGCTTTAGCTCCTGCAGTGCGCTTGTGCACTATAGTAGACACTACTACACACCTGGCTTTCTCTCCTCTGCTTCACTCACTGTATGGCTCCTCTTACTTCAGGGAGCCACCCACACTGGTTGGCAGACAGCTTATGCTCCTCTGACACACGTCTGCCTATTAACTGAGCGCACGCACGCATGCACACATGCACACACACACACGGTGGTATTTTTAGCCTGCAGTATGCATGTTCATCTCACCGTGGCCTCTGCAGACCACTGTCCAGCTTCAGCATTACACACGCGCACGCACACACACATAGTAGTAATTCACTCTTCACACATGTGGTCTCACACAATGGCTGCTTGCAACACATTGTAAACATTCATGTTTGTATGCCGCAGGTGTTTAGCTAAAGAAAGTGCACACACACGCGCGCGCACACAAACTATTGCAGTCTGAAAATACCACCACCTAGTGTGTGTGTGTGTTGTTTTAGGACAGCGGCCCAGCAGTTTACAAGGGCCATGGCAATACACATGGACACACACAGTGTGGTATTTTCAGCCTGCATGGTGTAATGCGGGTGGTCCAGCTCCAGCGCAACCTCGTCTGCTGTGCTTGTGCACCAGGTCCAGAAGGCCCTTGAAATATGCACAGCTCTCCCATCTATAATACATGGTGCACAGCAGGGCGAATCAACTTGCATGAGCAAGTTGATTCTCTGTGCCGTTGCCACCCCCCCCCCCCCCCAGCGCGTAGAGAGACAGAGTGGTGGGTAAAGTAAAGCTAAACAGATCAGTCTTTCTTTGGATGCTTGGCTAAAGAGGATGGGAGAGGGTGGAGGGTGTAATATAAGGACACAGGACAGGGTTGAGGCTCTCTACAGGTATCTGGGATTAGTCAAGGTCTGACCACAGAGCGATTCAACTACTCACTGCGGTAACATGGCTGGTCAATAGGCTGACCAGAGTCCACAGGCCTTATGACAGAAGGCTGACTTGTCAATTAACACCAGACAGGAGGTCAGGCTGGAATATTAGAGGGTGCTGCAACTGTGCGAGTCGTCTAAAATGCCATTATTCATTTAAATACTTCAAGGCTATTTCACTGGCATTTTGATGCAGCGCAAGTTTGACACGATCGCTGAGGAATACATTGGATCAAATACATGTTCAATGTATGGAGGGGTATCCATTAAAAAGGTGGATTCAGCGACTGTAAGATAAAATACTATACTATGTCAATTTAGCAAACATCTCCTCAAAAGCAGATAGCTGCCTGCTCTGTGTGCACGCTGAAAAGCATAGCCCGGTGTCTCTACGTAAAATATAAGAACACAAGTTCCAATGTGGTCTGCACGCGCGGTTCAGACACAACACTATCCTAGCCTTAGAAATGCATGTCCAATTTGGGAGGCGGAGCTTCCGAGGGAGCACCCTATGGGATTGAATGCCACACAGTAGTGTTTGTGCTTATATGTGTGCGTGTGTGCGTGCGTGCGTGCGTGCGTGCGTGCGTGCGTGCGTGTGAAGCGCTAAGCAGGGTACACCAGGACAAAGCACAGAAGTTTCATAAGAACACAATGCTGTGTTTTGGGGAAAACAAAATGTCTTGCCAGCTCACTGTGTAGTTAGCTGGCACCTGGAAGCCAAACTCTGGTATTAAGCACAGTGCCATTTCCTTGTTGGGCCACAATGATTAACTTCTACTCAGCTTGAAATAAGCAAAGAGACACAGGCATTAAGTGGTACTGTGGACACACTTACAATGAGCTGTTTAAGCCCAACGGAGGATTGCTCCACAGAGTTGGAGGTGAGGACCTGTCTCTTCATGGAGGCCTGCTCCCCCAGAAAACGCACCATCAGGTCTTTAACAGCATCGCCCTGCAAATCACACCCATTACTCTGTTAGAAAGGCTGTTTAGAATACATTATATATTGTGAAAGTGATCAATGTTAGCTCAGAAGGCATTGTATTGATCGCAAACTACTGTAGTTGCTATAGATTTCAATATTAGAAATTAACCTGATAATAATGCTAGATTTCTAAGTCGGTTATATATATATAGGCTATTCTTACATGAATCATGTAGGCTAATTATTAAAAACAAAATGGATGAACATATCAAAGTATCACAATACATATTAAATGAAGACTATTTACTGATCTTCATATATTGTGTAAGCTAATATTGTTTTGCCTCCACAAACATTGTGCACAAAGACAGGCAATCCACTCAAAAGCATCTTAGATTAGTGCGTACATCATAATTGTACTAATAAGGCTACTTCAAGCAATATCATACACCTTACAGAATTTGGTTCTGCATTTAAATCTACTGCATTGTTAGGAAATACTGAGTGTATTGTACTGTAATTTTTTACAAACCCTGCCAATTTCAAAACTAAATACGGACAAGGAATAACGTATGAAAAATCCTTGGTTCAGCCTTTGTCTGAGCATACAATATAGATAGATCATCAGTGCTCGAAAATCTTAAATAAAAAAACAGAAAATATTCATATCTTCCATATCATTCACTTAGGCCTTCGAGAGCACAGCACATTCAGCTGATAAAGCCTTCATGGTACTGCCATTACAGACACTGTATACCGTTTGTCCTTGTTGAAGGTGCCCAGAAAATGGTTTTGTGGAAAATAAACACAGTCTCTGAATAAAAACCCACCAAACATGGCAGATTGTGATAAATTAGGCATACTCTAATAATCTCTCTCTCTCTCTCTAAATGTTTTTTTCATATTTATATTATACTGGCAACTGCCAAAGTACAATTTTATATTATAGAATAAAGTTGATCTAATCCCAGCTGAAAGAAAATACCAATACACTTTTTTTTAAGGAATGTTGCATGGTTGGTCAGAGACACCATTATGTCATGTAAATATACAGTAATTAGAAGATAATTCCATATTAATACAGGTTTTAAAAATTAAATAACATATACTAGAATTCCCATAGCAATTTAGCACTAAAACATATAAGATTATCACATTATATTGAGGATAATCTATCCTATAATATCTATATGAGGATAACCAAAAGTTATGTAAAACCTGACCTAAAAGTGGCATTATCTTTTATTGCGGAGTATTTTTTTAAATGGACTTACATAGAGCTATTTTGTACAGTAACAGTAATCATGGGGTAATCATATGATCTCAAAACAGAATGCTTCATTCAGTTAGTCTTTAGGGCAGCTATAGGCAGGCTATCCAAAAGGTTAAGTCTGGAGAATTCATATTTTTTGCAGAAATGTATAGTGCGTTTACTGACTAAGACTGAGTTAATAAAATGTAGTGGTTGTCAAAGACAAGATTGCATTACTGTGGGGTCACAAAATATAGAAAGGGGTCATGAGATGATAATGAAATATATGCTACTTTGTTGTGCTATATGCTACTATGTGAGCATAATACCAGTTGCATTTTGGGGATTGTGGTTAAAAAAGTAAAATAAAAACAAAAATTATGGATTATTAACTTTTATATTTGTAATTTTAACTGCCACAACAAATTCCCTAAAATCTTATTTTTGTATATTCAGAAACATTTTGGATAAGTGGTCACTAATGAATGGATGGATGGATGAAGTCTACCTACTTGCAGGTTATCAAACTTGAGGCCGGGCATGGTGAGCTTCTCCCTCTCCACGTAGGCTGGGCTGTACTGCTGGGTGGCAACAGAGATCAGGACCTTTGTAGTCTCCTCGGACGGCAGCCAGGCATCATGGCGCCGGTCCACCTCATTCAGGCTCAGCGCCGTGGCAAATGGGTCATCGCTGCCTGAGAACACGGCCTGAAGCTGACTGCTGAAGGCCTGCGGTGAAGCGGGTGGAGCGGGTGGAGCTGGGTCAGCCACCAGGGGAGCTTGGGCAGGAGCCGGGGCCGACTGAGGCGGGGGAGGCTGGGGCTTAGCAGCGGCTTCAGCTGGTGCCGCAGCAACAAACACGTAGCTGGGAGATGGGGCACCGCAGTCTGTGGCTCCTCCCCCAGACGAGGAGAGGGAGGGGGCTGTGGAGGAGCGCTGACGTTCAGGGGTCGGGGTTACGGAGGCCGGGGGCGTCTCGGCATTGGGGTTGGAGACAGAGATGAAGGAGGAGGAAGTGGTGAAGGAGTCGAAGAAGTCCGAGGCTGGGTTGACTTGGCCGTTGTCCGTGAAGAACTTGCTGAGGCTGGGACTGGGCTGGCACACTAGTGGGTGGGTCTGTTTACTGGGGGTCCCTGCCTCATTGGCGGCCCCGCCACTCCCCATGCTGAAGCTGGGCGACTTGATGAGGGTGGGCTGAAAGCCGTCAGGCACCAGAGTCTTGGGCTGGTTGGCCTGACTAAATATGGTGCACACTGGTATGGGCGTGTCTAAGGGGCTGGTCTCATCCCCACTCATTGGGCTGGACGGGCTCGGCGTGTCGCCTCGAACAACAGCTGACACTGACACCGTGACGCGCTCGTCTGATTCTGCGTCCTGTTGCTCCGCGTCCTCCTTCAACTCCTGCTTCTCCACTGTGATCTCTGCCACATTCTGTCCGATATCAGACGTCTCCTCCTCACCGTCTGAGGCTTCAGCCCCATCGTCCTCGGCCCCCTCCAGAAAGGAATCCATCGGGGCGATGTCATCTTCCTCGCTATTATTCGGTGAATCTGATATCATCACGCTCTCCATCATCTGGTCGTTGAGCTTGTCCAGCAGGCTCTCGGACGCCGTGGCACTGCTGTCGTCTTGGGGAGTGACAAAGTCTCCCCCTAAGTCGATGCTGTCTTCCTGGAGGAGGATGTTGTCTGATGAGTTGCCCTGGCCAGGGGATAGCTCTGTAGGGACGGGGGCTGGGACCTCGTTGGGATCATCCTCTACTGAAATGTCCAGAGAGAATGGCCTTTGCGCAGGAGCCTCGCTACTGTCCATCATCCTGCTCCTGAAATGTATTTAATTTGATCAACTGCAAATACTGCAATTATAGCATTAAACCTGACAGTTTACAATCACTTGTAGGAATAAGAATAATTTTGTTTTTATATATAACTCTTCATAATCATGCCATAATTCAATACTGGATGCATTTACTGTATTATAGTATACAACCTACCGGTTGAGTGGTTACTGGTTACGTAGCGATTTGTAAATAGCCACAAAGCTAACGTCTGAACGCTAGGTGATCTTCGTAAAATAACACATTTCTATTTAGCATGTATTCAATACATGCTTGAACGGTTAAACCCGTATCACTATGTGAAACATTGCTCATCTTACGAAGTATGAATAACAAATGCATCACACAAGCGAAGACATTTGCTTACCTTTGCTTACGAATGACAGCTAGATCTGTATTGCGCACGCGCAAAACAACCAGGAAGCTAAATATACGGTGCTCGTGAATATCCAAAATTCATCAAACCGTATTCGTCAATTATTTTACGCAGTTTTTATACGTATATTCTACCTGTAAGAGTAACGCCTACGCTATTTACCTATCAAAGTCTTACGCAACAACATATTACGATCGCGGAAACACGAGATATTGTTAGGTGGTCGTGTAAGCCATAGTGTAAAGTATATATAACATTGCATATGAATAGTTTTCACTTCTGTGAACAAAAGGAAAATATTATTCCTGCCATAACTTGAACGATGGAAGACGACGCCCCTGTCATTTATGGTCTCGAATTTCAGGCATGTATTTTTCTGCACATCTAGCTAGCATCTCTCTTGAACAGCCTGCTATCTTATATTATCCTGTAAGATACTGTATTCAGTTCAGCACATTATTTAATAATTGCGTGGATTAACTGTGTTTTGTCCTTGCGTTATTGTAGAATATGGATGTTATAAATATGTGCAGTTATTGCTGCTATTATTGTTATATATGCGATTCTGTTAAGTCATTTGTTGTACAGTAGCGAAAACAATGCATTCATTCATGTTGAAATAATTTCTCAGGCAAGAGCTCTCACTGCCCAGACAGCTGAAACAGATGCCATTCGCTTCCTTGTGGGCACACAGTCATTAAAATTTGACAACCAGGTGAGTTCAGAAGAATAAGCAAAATAATGGCTAACAAGTGTACTAAGAATAGATTTGAACCTACAGCATAACTATGTCAGTCTATTAAAATATAAACCTAATTGACTTACTTAGTTTCACTTAATAACATTAACAGGACACCATCATCGTCTCTTCCACTGACATCTCTACGATCATAACACAATACTAGTTTTTATTTCAAGAGAGTTTGCACTAATCAAAATTCTGTGTGGATTTTGATGCAGGGTATACAATATATTAATTTAATGCATAATTCTACTGTCTTTGACATGAGAGCATTGAATATATATGTTGTAACCTCTTAACTGTCCCTACAATAATGTAATATACAGTATTAACAATGCCTTTTTGCCGTAAAGTACAGCCACTGAAAATCCCACCAAAATGAATATCATGTTAGGTACAATAATACTATCATTCCAAATCCTCAACCATCAATTGGAGGCTACATGGCTGTCATGGCTCATGAACCCTAGATAAGCAGAATGTGACTCTCGTGTGCATGCTGTTTTAAAAAGGGACACTACTGGATGTGTCTTGAAAGCACTGTAATACATGTGTTGTTTTGGTTTAAGACCCAGCACTCCCTGCGCTTGAACGTGAATTATCTTGCTCTTTTCTACTCCTCACTCTGCAGCACTCATACCGTACAGTATGCATACTATAGTCCCTGCCCCTCCCTCAGTCCACTGTTGTGTTTCATTAACAGTGAGAATGACACAATAAAAACGTGTATCTTAAACGGTTAGCAATTGCTAAATTGTCATACATTCCCTTTTGAATCTGCGTCTTTTTTAATTTATAATGTATTGTTAGCAGAGACAGCTTTCTATTCACCCATCAAATTGATATTTGAGGATTTTCTATTCATATTAAATATTACTATTATAAATTTCTTTCTTAGCTTGCCTGAACATTCTCTAATTTTGAGTGGGTTTCCTGTTTGTGTGGATATGCTTGTGCGTGTCTGTGTGTCAGTTAGTCTGGACAGCCTTTGGGACAACAGGTGTAGCTCAGTGGGGACAGTCATGTACTCATACAACAGTAATAGGACTGATGCCAGCCCTTCATAAATTGGAGCAGATCCGTGTGCCTGTATACTTTCTTGTCATGTAGTGTAGTGTAGTTTGTGCGCTTGCCGGCATGTGTGCACTTCTTGCAGAGGTCATTACAGAGACAGATGACAGAAACAGTTGGCTCTAAATGGAGGGAGAAATAATTAGCTGAGAGAGGAAGACTTGAAAGAAACCACCGTTTTGGCAGACTTTGGTGTGAAAACGGTTTGGCACAAGATGCAGATTGAACTCCTTCCAAGTCTCGTCTTGCGTGTCTAATACAGAGCTTATTGGGAATAGTGACATTGCATTTCGCTGTATCTGCGTCTTGTATGAGTGCTGTAAATTGCTTCAAATGCTCATCACAGCTTCCGCTACCGGAGGCACAAGCAAATCGAATGCATGTTCACGTCAGCCGCAAGGCACTCTTCAGTGTCTACATCATAATTTGTTTGTCCTTCTGAGGTCATGGCACATCATATCTGGACATTAATCAGTGTAGCGCATAAAGTATTAAAATATGTTGCGCTAAAATATGTATGTTTTACGTGTTGATTTGACTCAGAGACAATATAGTCACCAGGGGGCGTATTACAGAAAGCATCCTATCTTAAGACAAAAGTTAAGATAGGATTTGCTAGTTAGGACGTTACTGTATTACGGCCCCAGTAGGCTATATTTCTTGGGATAGCCAATAGAAGATAATATAATGCAAAACAATATATATTTTAAAGTCTTATTCGCTTTTATCAAAGTTATTGTGTTTGGATACTGACATTGGACGTGGTGACATGAAGCAGCAATATGGGCATAGTGAAGCTCTTTCCTCAGCGAGACTTTCGTCGCTTCATGATTCTTTTTAGCTCAGTTTGGACTTGTAAAACATGTGTAAAGTGTAAAAAATAAATTAAATAATAATATAACATCAACCCAGATAGCTTATGCTGTATCTTCAAGCCTCCCGGTCGTTCCACCTCCCATTAAGCATAATGCATGGTGCAAATGTCTCTCTTAACTCACTGAGCACCTTTCAAATCCCTCAGAGACCAATAGCTGGAGTGACAGATTGGAGGGTGCAGCTGCATGGCATTTAAGGCTACTAACAAGATAAAGCGCCCGAGCTTGGCACCTCTTGTCCTCCTGCTTCTCCTCCACCCTGTACTTACTGTCATCTGCATGGCTAAAGAGCTTTAGCAGAGAGGCCCCAGAAGTGGGGAGCCAGCTTGTTTTAACCCTCCCCCCCAATCTCACTGTTCTCTACCTCCTTTCAATTCCTCCCTCCATCACAACATAATTAAAAGCACTGGGCCAGGTGCCCAAGTGGATGAAGGCTATGAGTCACTCCCCAGGCTTGGATGAATGGGGGATAAATCACTTAAGGGAGGAGGCTTGGAACTTCTCTCTCCCCTCACACCTGGGTTCATTCCGGGGGACCCTATTACCGGGCCCTCCTCTTCCCTGCAATTACCCCGTCCCGCCAGTTCAAATTTATTTGTACGGCTCCCCCACCACCATAAAATTATAACTTTGCGTAATCATTTCTTGCTCGATGTGGTCCAACTCAAGGTTAATGGCCTCCTGGCTGACTTTGAGGTGGCTGAAGGATGCTGCTTGGGTGCTCCTCCCTCCACTGTAGACCCGATCCCATCCGCTTGGTGTGCCCGTAAAACCAGCGCGGGGACGGAGGAGTGGAGGTGCCTGGCAGGAGTTATTGTCCAGTGCAACCCCATTAACGGTCCCCCGAGGTGCTTTAAGTGTCTCTCTTATGGGCGAAACCACCATTAATTGTCTGATCAAACCTTGAGACCCTCACTGTTTTACTGTACTGAGGGCCCTGAACTATATTCAATAGAGGGCCTTGGCAGAAGAGTTTCTCCCTCCTAATGGAAAACAAAAAAAGTTAAATGAGAAGAAGTCTCCCTTATGGGTGAAAGTGTAGCTTCACTGTGGACTACAGTATCCTATATTCTATTGTATAGGCTGCAGTTGACCTGTCGCGGATGCTAACATTTGGCAGTTTCTTTCACTTTAGTATAAACCAAAACACCATTTTACCCATAAGGTCTTTGAGGTATAATAAGTGCTTGCTGAAATAACAGTGTTGTACAGCTTTGGAGATAGACACTACATTATATTATGATTATATTATCAGGGGTAAAGGTTAGCCTTCTTGCTCAATGATTCTTATAAGTAGGCCAGACATTTTGTGGATCAAACCTGTGACGTTTCTTCTGGTTATTGACCAGTCTAATCTCTAGCCTACACTGTTTCACTCTCTACTTTGTCTAATGTAAACTTAGTCACCTAATGGTTTGCCCACTGTTTATGTTTATTAATTTTTTTTAAAGAAATAAATGGAAGCAATTAATCTACTCAGAATATTGTTCTTAATTTTCATACCATCAGCTCAGTCTCTTTAAATCACATGCTGTCCTACTATAGAGGACCATTCACCAATAAAGAAAGATGGAGTTGGCTTTTATCTTTTCGTCTTTGTTACAGTTTTTCCTCTGCCTCTGCGAATATGTCATATTCAAAACTCTCACAAATCCAGTAGGACTTCTAAAAGAATGTTTTAATCGTTGCTTTGAAGGCCAAATCAAGACTAAAACCCGTCTGGCGAGTGAAGCACAAGCAAAAAAAAAATATATATAAAATGGACCAAAGTGATGTCTGCATCAAGATTGCGTTTATTGTCATATTAATAAAAGACAGAACCTTTTTCTTAGGCGCGGACTAACGGAAGTAAGGGGAAGCTTTGAACTGTGGGAGGCGTGTGGCAAGAGATGAGAGGGAGGTGTATAGTGTTTGCTCCTGCTTCATCTTCATGGCATCTCTCTCCTCTCTCTCTTTTTGCTTGGTGTTTATCGCTTCCCTCACTAGATCCACATCATTGACTTTGATGATGAGAATAACATCATTAATAAGAATGTCCTCCTCCACCAAGCTGGGGAGATATGGCACATCGGGGCCAGTCCTGCAGATAAGGCCGTACTTACCACCTGCTACAACAAGAGTAAGTCTCATCTCCTGTCTGTCTGTCTCTTTGTCTGTCTGTCTGATGATCTTGATAATCTGTCTCTTATATTATCATTTCCTATCTTTCCATCCAGCTGCTACTTCTTCTGAATTAGCTCACGCACCCTGTTGAAGATGTTTAATCAGGTCTTTAACCTTTCCTAGATGTTCGATGGGCAGTCCTCTGGCTCCAGTAGTAGCTGCTATATTAGCGGCCATGTTAAAACCCTGATAAGATCAATACTAATGTGAGGACACGATGACCCACATGGGTGATGGCAGCAGCAGTCATGTTGCTGTCCTAGGGAAGGAAGTATCATCCAGCTGTTTAGCAGCATGATTATTGAATGAATGGTTGGTACAGGCTGCATTCTTGGACGTTAACAAAGAAAGATGATGATGATGATGATGATGATAATTATTATTATTATTATTAATACACTTTATTTATATAGCACTTTGGTATTTTCTATAGCACTGGTTGTAGCTCTGTGCTAAAGTGCTTAGAATTGAATACATTAATAAAGAAACAGGAATAATAGACAGGATATTACAGAAGAGATAGTACATTATGAATACCATAATGTAAAGTAAATATAATCAAACTATTCCCTGGAGGTGGATTACCTTTATCCCTTTAAATGGCATTGTCCCTTCTCATTGAACAATTTCAAATGTGAGACAATAGGGTTAGTTCTCACAGAGAACTAGCAGAAGAGAGACAAACACGTGAGATACTCATTTTGTTTCTCACCAAAACAAATACAAATGCAAGGCAATAAGATTATTGCTCACAGAGATCAAACAAATGCGAGGCAATACATGTGTTTCTCACCATAACACCTGTATGTTTTTCCAAATGATTGTGAGGTACGGTACCAGGCTACATTAGGCATTGAGGGGTTTTAGACTAATACTCGCTGCTAATTCAATTGAAACCAGCTCAGCGGGATTTCACAAGACTGTTTATGTGACATGACTTCAGGAAATGCACAGGACCAAATAATCGTCAAGGTTGATGGTTCCCCTGGTTCTAGCGTTTTAGAACATCTGTAAATATTGTGAATGAATTTTAATCCACAAGTCTCCCGTTTGCTGAGAACGACTTGAGATCCGTATGAATATTTGATTACAAGCTCTCATATTAAATATATGCACTTCTGCTCTGTAGCAAGCCCATTCCTGCATTTCCCTTGATGCAAGCGCACCCTTATCTCGCCCCAATCAGAGTCAGGACGGGGACATGAAAAGATATCTACAAACAGGTTCTGTAAGGCTAAAAGATGGTTACAAAGAGGGGGGAAAAGTAATTAAATCTCAATTTCCATTAGCTTTAACGCTTGTAGGCTTGTGTCAGAGGGTACTGACTAGGCAGCTAGCAGCGCAGCAGTTTCGGAAGCCAGTGAAAAATAAGGCCGTGACACCGCAGAGCAGAAGTTAAGGCTGCTATTGTGCCGCGGCTGATAGGCGATGCGTCAGGGAGTGGGTTTCAAAAGAGGAGTGTAATTAGCATGACACCCTATCTACTGGCCACGGCCCTCATTCAGTGGCTGCTCCGGGAAGGCTAGCTCACTTACAGTAGCCCTCGCCACATTTGGAATACACAGGAACTCAAATGGTGATGTATCGCTCCTGTCCGGTCACTGTCAAATCACTGTTAGTGTGCGTGCATGCATGTGTGTGTGTGTTTGCATGTCCGTGCGTGTGTGTGTGTCACATTGGAGACAGTCATGACAGATGGGGCAGACTCCTATTACAGGAGAGGCCACTAGGGGCAGCAGATACTAGCAGGACTTGGTGATATTCTCTCTCTCTCTCTCTCTCTCCCCTCTCTCTCTCTCTCTCTCTCTCTCTCTCTGTCTCTCCCCCCCCCTTCCCAGTCCTATATGCTTCAGTTCACAGAATGACAGCCGCACTGGACTGGCTTGAAGCACCACACACACTTAAGCACAGCCCATTATTACAATGGGGGAAAAAACTAAACGACACTAACAACCATGCACCTGCACAGACACGCATATTTATATACACGGACGAACACACACAGCACTCGACAGTATACAAGCACATACACTTACAGTGTTTCTATACCACCTCCCACCGACACCCAGATGCGTGTGCGAGAACCGGCTTTTGTTTGCCATGATTGCTTGCCCACTTACTCCAAGCGCAGGCTTGTCTAAAACCACTCAAGAGCCTGCGGACCCGCGCCACGTTGCTCTTTAATTTGACAAATAGGCCTAACACCAGTGTTTCATAGTCCCAACGCCTGCCTACACACTGTCAATATATACACACGCGCACGCAAGAATACACTCACCCTGCTCTCTGTTATTCTCTCTCTCTCTGATTATCCTTGGCTTCCAGCTCCAAACTTTTCCTCCAATTACTGTATCCATTTTCCTCTTACCCCACAAGTTCCAATTACAAGCGCTTCCTGTAAAGACTGTGCGCCAAAATAACTAATTTCTCATGTGGATTTGGTGGACGGTCTAAGCATGATACTGTATCAGCCCTTGGCCACCACAGGCACACATACGCACCGCAATAAGGGATCTGTTTGACTATATATATATATATTTATGCTTGTACCTCTCTCCCTGTTTGTGTGTGTGCGTGTGTGTGTGTGCGTGTGCGCAGCCAGCGACAGCCGGGTGGTGTCGTGCGCGGCCGTGTGGAGGATGCCACCGGATTGGGAGGCCGAAAGCCACGAGACACCGGATGACTCCGCCCACAACCCGCAGGCCCTGGAGCTGTTCTGTCACCTTGACAACAGCGCCCACGGCAACGTCGCCTGGTAGGTGCTGCTGTCACAGGGAAAGGTGGTTTATTGGCACAGTAAGACTTATTGTGCACGTTAACTGGAGTTGGTGAAAAGTCAAAGGAGTGACAAGAACTCCTGGCTATACAGTGTGCTGTGAGATAAGACACATCGTATGGTAGAAGTGAATCACAATAAACAAGGCCACTGCTCCAGCCTCAGTCAGAGTTCTGCTAAATGAAGCACAAACTTTCTGCCGTATCTGGGTTCTTTTCTCGCTTTGTTTCCCTCGTCTTTTACTCTTAACGCACTTCATTAACATCACGTTACATCTCTCTAGCCCCATTTGTTTATCTCAACATTTATCTCTTAACAAAAACCAAAACAAAAAAAAGTCTAGACATAGATGGATGAACATACTCTCGCTATCTCTATTATATTCTATCTCTTTCGCTCTCTCTCGCTCTCTCTATTAAATTCTATTAAGATACATACATACATACATACATGCATACATACATACATACAGTGGAAATAAAAAGTCTACACACCCCTGATGTAAAATATAAAGATAAATCATGTCAGAACTTTTTCCACCTTTAATGTGACCTATAATGTGAACAATTCAATTGAAAAACAAACTGAAATCTTCAAAGGGAAAATATGTTAAATAAAAACCTTACAATAACCTGGTTGCATAGGTGTGTACACCCTCTTATAACTGGGGAAAAAATAGAAGTCAATACACACCTGCCATCATCTGATTAATCACAAAAACCTGGCATTTTAACAGGGGTGTGTAGACTTTTTATATCCACTATATGAGAGAGAGATTATAGTGAGAGTGATACTGTGTGTATGTATGTATGTGTATATATATATATAAAAAAATATCATGTCATATGGATAAATGTCAGTGTTTCCCGCCCCCACAGCGTGCTATTGACTGGCCCACATATCTCAGACAGGTAGTCACAAGCCTTTGTCTTTGAGGCGGGTATGCTTTGCGCGATGCATTTCCCACTAACCCAATGCCTATGGGGATGGAAATCAATGGTCATTTTCCCTTTTAGCACGCCGCTCATTGGCTGTCTTGTGATTGCTATCATTTTTAGAGGTGCCGGGGCATTGGCTCGATGCACAGCACTGCGTGGGTCTGTGTGTGAGAGATAAAGGAGAGAGACAGAGAGACAGAGAGAGAGAGAATATGTTTGTCCATCCATGTATAGACTTATTTTCTGTATTCATTTTTTGCTGTTGAACAGGGCTGTGTGTGTGTCCAGAGGGCAGGTCAGGCAGGGCTTCTGGGTAGAGATTGATGACTCTGGGCTCTTCCATCTTAGCACCCTGTGAGTTAGTAACCCTCTCAAGGGCACTGCATTGAATATGTCTGTGTGCACACGTGTGTGTGCGTGTGTGTGTGTGTGTGCATGTGTTCTACACGCCTGCATTTGGTGCTGTGAAGCCTGTAGCTGGTGCTGTGTACTATTGGCTTCCCTAGATGGATGACTTTGGTCTGCTGCCCAGCTCGTCCATCTCTCCGTGACGCGCGCGCACACACGCACACGCACACACACACACACAGAGAGAGAGAAACAAACAAAACCAGCTTTCCAGCTTTCCCCCACAGGTTTACCCCCACTGTGCCAATACTAGCAGGTGTGTGCATGTGTGTGTGTGTATGTGTGTGGGATTGTCTCTGTTTAAACAGAGAGAGTGTTCACAGATACTGTGTCTGTGTGAGCTTGTGTGTGTGGTGAGGGTGGGGGTACATTAGTGTGGGATTGTGCCTATTGTAGCGTGTCTTTCTGCATGTTGCTTAAATCCTAGCTTCTCGTGTGTGTGTGTGTGTGTGTGTGTGCGCGTGCGTGTGTGTGTGTCGATCTGCGTCCCGGCTGCCTTCACGGCAGCGCTTTAGTCGCACACCCAAAACATAAAACACACTCTGTCCTGCCTCCAAATCCCCTCATTCTCTGGGTGGGCAAACATTCTCACCAGCTCCCCGTTGTGAGTCGTGCCTTGCATGGAGATAACTGGACAAAACTGAGGGAAAACAATGTGTGTTTGCCCACCACGGTCTTTCATACCTTTTTTTTTGGCTATTGATCTTGGTTTCGATTGAGATTCGCGTCAGTTGAGCGAATCAATTCCCATTGAACCATTTGAGCCAATCACAGAGTGGAGGGAATGGCAACTTGTGACAGGTGACAAGGTTGATTTTCTATAGTGGGATGTGACAAGAGGTTGTTGTGTGTCTGGTTTTTAGCAAGGAAGCTATCGTCTATAAAATGTGATTATTTATCATTGTGCATTTGCTGTCCATTTATAGAGCATGTTTTTGCCTTTTCATGCACCTGTGACTTTGTGTGTGTGTTTGCGTGCTGTTTTCACTGTGAGGGTGTGTTGGTCCAATCAATACGACCCCAGCGGTGTGTGCGCGTGTGTGTGTGTGTGCGTGATGGTGGGGGGTGCCGGTCAGTAGACACGGCTTCCAAAACCTTTGCAGGCCAAACGCCTCTGACTAACACACTTAAAGGTGTAGTCAGTGATTCCCAAGAATGCTTGCTAAGTGTTTCAAATCAAAACAAGGACACCTCTCCCTTCAGTGCCATAAGGTGCTCCCTCAGAAGTTCAGCCCTGCACATTGGAAACACATTGCCAAGGCTAGGATATTGTTATGTTGTGCGGTCTCCACCACTTTGTTTGTGTTCCCATTTACAGAGCCAGGGGTGTGTAGAAACACCAGATTCTTTTCTTCAGCGCGCGCACACAGATCAGGCAGCAAGTGAGCATAAGTAGATATTTGCTGAATTTGACATAAAGTGTGTTTATTATCTTACAATCAGACACAGGTGTGCCATGTACAGCAGGTAGGAGAGCTTGTAATCAACATCATTAAGCATGTGACTCTGTTGACCATACTATATTTTCACTGTGGGTGTGGCTATGCTGAGATATATGTTCTAAAAAGGGAGGAGCTATATGATGTATGGTTCCGTAAAGCCAGCCCACAGCTCCTCTAGACGGTGTTTACACACCAGTTCTGTGCTGCTTTACCAGCTTGTTGTGCAGCTCAATGTCAAATGTATAACTTATATTAATAAGTAACATGGCCAGTGATATGTGAAACAGACAGAGCATTCTCTCTCTCTCTCTCTCTCTCTCTCTCTCTCTCTCTCTCTCTCTCTCTCGCTAGCTCTGCTGAATGTATTAATTGAGACTACTGGGAAACATGCACTGTCTAAAATATCAGTGGTGAGTGTACTTTAATTGGTCCAAGGGTGTGCATGTGTCTTAGTGTGGAAGAGAGAGCAATAGTAGGTGATATACCGTAGTTGCAATCACTAAGGTATGTGGGCTGCAAGGTGTGTGTGTGTGCTTCCCTGCCCTTATCCCACAGCTTTACCCTCCTCGGGTGGGCAGTAAAAACTGTCCCTCAAAGACCATGAATTTACAGCCCTTATAAACATATATGCCTCTCTTCCTCCCTCCCTCCCTCCATCTCCCTCTCCATCCACTTTTTCTTATAAGCCTGTTTGTAGAAACTTGTATTAGGGCTGTGCAATTAATCGAAAGTTGATCGATTTTGCCTTTTAACGGCCACAAAATCTTTGTAATATAGAAAGAAATTATTTAGCATATTTCATTTAACATAGGGAAGCTCATAAAAAAAAAATTCTGATTGATAACAGTAAATACTGTATGTGCTCGATTTGTTGGTGTTGCTACCATAGCTAGACCGCACCGTAAATACTAGTCGGTTAAACATATCATTTTATTTTATCATTATTTGTAAAGTTGGTCTTTTCTCCCTGCCTGCACTTAAAACTGTTATTATATTATCTTTGCTGTTTGTCTCAGCCTCTTCTGTTTAATAGCACTACATCACATAGGAGCTATCACACTGAGCCTATAGGACAATACAGCTGTCAAGCTACTGTTGTGGTTGAGGCTCTGTATGAGACAAGAGTCCCAGTAAGGTTAACATAAGTCCTTGTCTAGTATTAATACTGTAGGGAGACATAGTAGCTCACAGAAGTGGTTAATGATTGTTAATTTATCTAATATGACAATATTTTTCAGTTGTAAATGTATTTACATTAAACATTTGAGTTAATTTGCCAATTAGTGTTGTCAAAACAGACATTTTGGGTGCTGTAGAGGGCAGTGTAGCAGTTATTTAGAGCATTTACCCTTTAAGGAGGAACCTCAGCCTGCACCCAAAAGGTTATTTTTAGATTATCATGTGACGATACTGGCACACCACTTTTTAGTCTCTTATTTGCTAATTAAAAACGCAAAATTTTCTCTTTCTTCTTTGCCTCATTTTCAAAAGCTTTCCTGCAGCAAACTAAAAGGTTTACATGACCCATCGTGATACAGGGAATTAGTAAACAATTATCTTCTGTCTTGTACCTTACTTTCAGGATGCTCTGGTTATACTACTACTACTAGTTTGGATGAAGTGAGGAAGACTGTGAACCACCAGATGGGTATTCCTGTGTCCCTATTTACTCAGTTAGACTGACAGAATGAGGGTGGAGGATTTTATATTTTCTCATATAAGAATAACAAATTCATATGTAATGCATGTCTACTACTACCATGATGTGTAAACCTATTTATCTTTAATCAAAACATTATTCTCAAACACCAGCCTGTCACAATAATTACTATATCGACGTATCATGCAATATATGGACATAACCTCAATAATCTTTCAGACGTCAATAACATCGCCTGTTGTATTTACATGTGTGTTGCTGACGTAAGAATGTTAGCCATGTTGTGCTGCTCCTGTGCTCCTGTCTGCCTGCTTACAGGCAGTGCTGCACGCACACACACACACACATGCACACACAGAGCAGACAGCGACAGGTGAAAGAAGTGTTACTTGAGGTTTTTCCTACGTTCGGAAGAGTAAATGCAAAAATGTGCCTTTTTGTTTTTTTTTCAATTTGTCAGTACTTAGCTTAACAATTGATGTCCCATGAAAATAGCGGACAAAATTGTTTACATGATTCTGACCATGTTATTTATCACAATCATTTCTGGGACAATATATCAGCCAACAAATATAATTATCGTTACAGGCCTACCAGCAATATGAAAGTACACTTTTCCCTTCAAAGTGGTAAAGCATCAGGTTTTTACTTACTTTGAATTACTATTTTTAATTCTATATTCTATATTCTATGATATATTTAAGACGGTGAGCTACAATACATTATGGCTAACACAAGGAGTCTCACCACAAGGGTTCCATGCAGTACAGTAATCATTCTAGGGTTGTTTATATTCATAGTGTGTTCAGCAGCCACCTAAACAGGCCCTCGTTCTCCCGTGTGTCTCGCATAAGGTCTTGTGTACGCAGACGTTTGTCCGCCATATGCACGGCTGTAGACTGTAACCCCGTCACTGTGTGTGTGTGCGCGTGCATTAACAGTGTGCTGTGGGAGCCCATGGGAGACGGCAAGCGTGTGATTTCATTGGCTGATAACCATGCACTACTCTGGGACCTGCAGCAAAGCTCCACACAGGCCACGGTGAGACACACAACACACACACACAGACACAGACACAACATATCACACAATAGCTAACTCATTATTTGATAACCACCGTATCGTCTTGCTGTTATCGCATGCGTGCTCCCTCTGTGACAACGGTGGAGGAATTCGTCCACACCATTCTCTCTCTCTCTCCTCTCTCTGTATGTCTGTCTCTGTATCTGGGCAGGTTTAAGGCTTGCACTAGTTTAACATCTCTCTTGTCTGGTTGTGCATTGCAGCAGTCCAATTTCCTGGCTTCCCGAACTTTCCGAAAACAATTTCTGGGTTTTAATTTAGCCTCTTTTTGTAGTTGTCACGTACAACGCATGAACCGATCCCATGTCCCATGCGGCTGCCCAATCAAAATGCAGCAGTTGGAAAAAGCCATCTAGGGCTTTGGTAATTATTGAATTAGTGAATCAATATAAATGAGCACACCTACCCAGCAATGCAAAAATTGGTTTTCCTAGACTGTGAGAACAGTACTGCATCTAATGCAAACAGTATTGCAAAAAGTATTTTTCCAAAGCCGTAAGAACATACAGTAATTGAACAGTACTGTATATCGTGATGCTTGAAGAGTCTTTATTCCTTCTCAATATTGAGCGCCGTCATTCTGTGTATATTTAAAGATAACGGGGCTGTAACAGGTAATGCTGCCACTGTGTTCTGGACCTTCACATTGTGTGTGTGTGTGTGTGTGTGTGTGTGTGTGTGTGGGGGGGCATGCTTTTCCATAATTTGCAGCAATGAGTGATGGCAATGATAGGTGAGTCATTACTAATTCATGCTGTCATCGAGGGATTCACTTAGATGGCAGACAGGTCACACACACAGGAATCAGTGTGTGTGTGTGTGTGTGCATGCATGAGACATGTGTCTCCCCTGTGCTGTGACCCCAGTGTGAGATTGAATGAGAGCTTGGTCACGAGAGGGAGAGAGAGAGGGAGAGAGGCTGTTGGTGACAGGAGGAGAGAGAGAGCGAGCGCTTGGCAACCAAGACAAATTCCTCCAGTGCTGACGAGAATGCTAATCTTCTTCCGTCTCTCCCTCTCAACCTCTCTCCCTCCCTCCCTCTCTCCCCTACTGTCTCCTTACATTCTCTCCTCTCTTCCGTTCCTTCCATCCGTCAGAGGCTGATGTGTTCATCTTCAGCCTTGTCCAGCTGTAGCGTGGATTTGTCTCTCTCTCACGGGCCTGTGTGTGTGTGAGAGAGTAAGGGAGGGTGTGTGTCTGTTGGGGGGTGAGGGGTGCGTACTGTTTGTTAAAGCCAGGGTTTGTTAGTGCGTGTGTGTGTGTGTGTGTGCGTGTGCGAGCGCAAGGCTCATCAATTAGAAGTGCTGGCAGGACTGAGTGAGAACATGTCCGCTGGCTCACAGCACACCCACACACCTTGTCCCGCACATCTGTTTAGACGCGCACGCACGCGCACGCACACACACACACGCACACGCCTCCAGAGTCCACTCTGCGCAAAGCATAAATGCGTGGAGATTTGACAGATAGCTTTGCATTAGCGCCGCTTGCGTCCTAAATGAATGCGTCCCCCAGTGTTGTGTGTGCTGGCTTGTTAGGGGCCCTAATTTAGTTAGCACACTAATAAGGCTGGGATAGCGGGACGCACGAGGCGCAGGCTGAACCATCGCACCACACACACACACACACACACACACACACGCTTACTTGCATATGTGCAGCACGCACACACACATGCTTACTTGCACATATGCAGCACGCACACACACACACACGCACACACACGCTTACTTGCATATGTGCAGCACGCACACACACACACACGCTTACTTGCATATGTGCAGCACGGACACACACACACCCACGCAAGCCAACTCGTGTGATACTCCCCGTGTCTGTTTTTCTCTCTATCTCTCTGTGCTTTTTCATTTAGGCTTTTCTTTGTTGCTTCCATCATTTCACCCTGCCCATATTCCCTCTGTCCATCCTCCACCTCAGGTCTCAGGCCTTTTACCTCACTCAATCCATACCTCTCTCTCTCTCTCTCTCTCTCTCTCTCTCTCTCTCTCTCTCTCTCTCTCTCTCTCTCTCTCACAGTGCTACAAGAGATTGAATGGCACTCAAAATGATGAACTTGGTTAATTATTGCTAAACACTGTTTTAACTATACAAATACTGTATAACAAAATGCTGCATTACTTAATTCTCTCTCTCTCTCTCTCTCTGCCGCTTCTGTCCTTTCTAGCTGGAATAATGAGGGGCCTATCAATGATCAGAGAGAGAGAGAGAATTTTATATTTTGTTATACAGTATTTGTATAGTTAAAACAGTGTTTAGCAATAATTAACCAAGTGAATCAGTTTGAGTGCCATTTAATCTCCTGCAGCACTGATGAAGTGTCACATTTTGAAAAGAAATGTGAAAAAAATGTGGAAACATAATCGTTTTGTTTGTTGTAATTTTAATGAATACACTGTTGCTTGGTAAAGCCATGCTGATTCTGCTCTGCTTTGAATGTCATATTTCAAAGAGAGACAAACCTAGAGGCCCAAACAGAGAACACGAGAATAAGTTCAGGTGGGTTCAGTTGGTGCTGGCAGCAATTAGTACCTTTGTTCAGAAAAGTGTTCCCACATGGTTCTGGTTCTGATTTCTTGAAGGTGGCCCAATTGTTTGCTAGCACCTGTGTTGTTTGCTAGCACTTGTGTTAATCACCAACCATCCACCGTTTGTTGTTCTGATTAATTGAAGGTGATTCAGTTCAGTCATGATTTGATTTGACACCTATTGAATTGTACAGTTCCCAGATGAAATGCTAGTGAGGAAGAAGTTGTGGAGATTGTGAAATGATTGATCTTACTGGCTACATACTGTTTCCAGTGTCAGTGCAACCTAACCTAAACCATATGTAAAGCATTTGGTAACATCTTTTGTGTGTTTGCATTAACCTATGTTAACTTGATATATGAAACCAATCTACAGTATAATCTGTCTATAAAAAGCCTTTATCTGCTAACTGAGCGACGTGGGCGTGTGGGATCAAGGTTAGCTCAGGGTTAGCGGGCATAACATTGACTACACTGCAGGATGTAGAAGACGGGTTACAAGGTCCTCTTCACATTGGGGTTCTGCCATATGGGCCCTGTCAGCAGAGCTCGGATGCTGACAGGCATCCACAACAGAGAATATCATGAACCGTCTATGAACTGGACCAGGAAGGTCCTGCTTGGAGAGAGTACTGTATGTTCACACTCGGTGAATACACAGTATGAATCCATCTTTCCATCATCATTCTATCCTACATTATTTAACTTTTTGGTGAAAGTTTGCTGCATAATGTATTTTATTGGTGTTTGATGGCATCTGTGTTCCAACCAGCATATTTCAACTAACTCTCATTCAGAATAAAATTGGTTATATCTACTGTATTTAGTTGTCAGCCTTAGTTAAGCAATATTTTTAAGAGTAAATGCACATACTTATTGCTGTACGTGTATGGTTGGCAATGTGCGCCACAGCAATACACAAAATGCCATTATAGAGCGACACTACTGTCATACTATACTGTCATCAAAATGCCATCTTAAATGATGTGCATGGGGAGAAGACACTAGTGTACAGACTGTATCTTGACTGTATCCGTTGGAGAGCATGACGAAGTCCGTGTCCTTGCCTCAGTAACGCTGAAGGTCCCCGTCCTCCCAGCAGATCTCCAGCAGCGCGACGCTAGAGGGCAAAGGTCAGCTCCGATTCACCTCCGGAAAGTGGAGCCCCCACCACAACTGTAGCCAGCTAGCCACAGCTAACGACTCTGCCATACGAGGCTGGGACCTGCGCACTATGAGGTGAGCCGCAGTGCAGCACATCCGCTAGCATTGCACTGTATCTGTTCTCAGTCTCAGAGGATGGTCTCTTTCTCTACCGTCACGAAATGCATTGGAGATGAACTGAAACCAGTGGCGCACTTTTTTAATTGTTTGTAACGCCCCTCATTACAAGCAAACAACCACTTTTAATGCATATAACACAATATAAAAAAAAGCTTTAAAAATGTACGCCCATGTTCTTGAAGAGCCACCAAATAAGTTTATTAAAATAAACAAAATCTAACGTTAGATATCTTAAAATCATCTCACACCCTGCAAATGAGCATCATGTCATGTTTGTCATTTGGAAACTGACAAGCTTGTGTATTTACTGCAACTTTAATCCAAAATATGAAAACATGTCCATTGTTGTTTAGGTAACCTACTATTTAGGGTTTCCTTGTTGCGTAACACTGTTTCTGCATCCCTAATGTAGCTGACGATTCAAAGGAAATGTGTCTTTGCTTAGCACATGATAAAGTGCCCAGCTGCAGCTAATGTTCCCAGTTGACACAGAGCATATGTACTGCCACACATTAACCTTGTAACTGCAGGTTATCTGCTAAATCTGCTAAATCACCCACAACCTGTGTGTGCGTGTGTGCACACGCGTGTGTGTGTGTGCACGTGCGTGTGTGCGTATCTGTGCCTATGTGAATATTGATGAGTATGTGTATGTGTGTACAGGGTGATGAGTGAGGTCAGCTCTAGTGTATGTGTGGGCTCCGCTGGTGGAATAATAATCACCTCGCTATCGATCGTCGTGACAACAGCAAAGTGCCAGAGAAATTGAAAGAAGGGTGTGTGTGTGTGTGTGTGTGTGTGTGGAAGGGGGGGGAGAGAGATAGAGAGAGATAAACATAAATAAATAACATAATCATCTTTATTGTTTAGAGACTGTTGGTAATGTTTTCATTTAATTGTACATTTTTCCGCACCATTTGAATTTGAGAGAGACGGAATGGGACAGACGGAGAGATGTATACCATGATAAGAAGCTCCAGTGTGTGCTTTGTGTTGGCCATTCCACCATATGAATGGTGTACAGGTCCTTCCAGATCTAACCAGGCCTACGTCAATGGCTCACATTATAGAATGAGTCACTTTACAAACTGAGTGGGCAACATGCTGTCTATCTCTACTATTGTCCTTGCATTTATGTAGCCTATTATTGTGATTGTATGTAAGTTTAATGCCATTCATTCACTTTAGCTCCTGTGTGTTTTGAAGTAGAAAGTAACTGTGCGAATAATGTATTTTTAATTGGTCTGGACAATGGCACAAAGAAAACACATGAGTTTCCCTATCCATGGTATTGACTGCTTATGGTTTCCATGGTTTCTGACTCTGGTGAAATGTGGTGTTTGTGGTTGTAATAATAACTGATTCATCTGTATATCTATTGTGTATCACACCTGTTTGCTGCAGCACATCCAGGGCTTTAGCACGGACACAGTGATACCAAGGACATTGTGTGTGTGTGTGATTGTGAGTAAATGGCATGCACGTGTGAAAGAGCACAGTGAATCATACTATTTGCGTGTGCGTGTGCACGTGTGTTTGTGATTGTGTGTGTGTGTTTGTGATCGTGTGTGTGTGCATGTCTATTTGAGCAAGTGACGTGTGTGTGTGTGTGTGCTCTTTGCAGTGTAATTCAGTGCGTGTGTGTGTCCAGTTGGTGTGGCAGCTGTGTGATGGCAGCCTCTCAGCACGCTCCACTGGCTCCTTAGACGACCTCTGAGGTGTCTACACACACACACACTTAAAGAAGCAGACACGTTTGCCTTCTCTTCCTATGCTTCATCCTCCTCACCCCATGTACCCTCTTCTTCTCCCTTCCCATCTTTCCTTTCTCCTGTGTGGTCTTCCCTGACCTCCTCTTCCTTCCTCGTCTTGTCTCATCACTTCTCCTCCTTTCCTTTCCACACGTAAGCACACTAGCATGTTTGTTAATAACTCCCAGGACCATAGCATGCAACCTACAGTGCACATCGCCTCACACACACAGCACACAGAGACGCTATTCCTTATTAAACATATATGGATCTGCTCTACTTTGTACTAATGTAATATGCAACATTAGCTCAATAATGTAACACTCTTCTTAGCATTGGGGACAGGAAGCACTTTTTGAAGTTAAAATAGAGATGGTTGACTGCATTCAATGTATAACTATTTAGATTGACAAAGTTATATGACTTTTAAAAAGGTTCTTTTAATTACATCTTAGGAAATAAATAAAATATAATGTATAATCGCTAATATTGTGGGAGTAATTCAGGCAAATAAATTAGCACATTGCTATATAGCTGGGAAAACAAAAGGAAAACAAAATAAGTATGTTCAGTATGTAGTAGTAGTTTATATAGTTATAATATTGCATTGATTTTGTTGCCATAGTAGCTAGTAATCCTGGTTAATTATAGCCTATGATTCACGCTCAAATGTTTTTTTTTTTTATTGTTATTGCCATATGCAAAGACTGAAGTGACTTACCGTGTGCTTTATGTTCAGAATTATGAAAACCTCACAGGAGCATTCATTTGCATATAGCATACTGTATGCATACACTGCAGTGTCAATTATGTCAAGTCTTCAACATTTTTTAAAATGTATTTAATGTAATAATGAAATGGTTTTGGAATACCTACTGTGTGTTATTCCTGACGCACCAGGGTGCTTGGAGCCTTTGAATAATATTAGGCTAGCAAACAGGTATGCAGTTCTAGCCACTAGGCATATACATGTAGGTGTGGGGGGGTGTGTGGGTGTCGATGGACTATACCATCGGTCATCGCTGATGGATGACCAGACATCACAATGTTTCGCAGGCATCACGATTAATACAAAATATATAGATTGACAAAGTTATAAATATCTACTGAAACACTGTTAAAGGCTCGTTGAATTGCTGTGATCAGGATCACCTTTACTTGTCTCTCTCTCTCTCTCTCTCTAACAAACAACAAACGCGCAGATGCAGATACACTTGTGTCCTGGCTGTCAACCTGCGTAATGTACATCTATCACGCATCTCTCCGTCTAGCAATGCAATCAATGCATTAAGCTAACGTAAAGCCAACAACAGCAAAAGGAAATGCACTTTGCTGTTGGTAGGCTATAAACTCGAAGTAGGCTACTGTCAGATAGGCGAAGTGGAGCTTTTTTTTACTGACTACGTTTGCTGACACGGACAGATCAGAACAGGCCTACGCAAAGGGTTTATGGAGGAAATGTAAGGAAACATTGTGAGTAGGGAAGAAGGGGCATAATATATATAAAGTACTGTAGGCCTATAGAAATGTATTAATTACCACAATTTTATAGATAGTCAATCATTTATAATTAGTCACTTTTAATATAGTTTAATAAATTAGGCTAAGGAAATATATATTGCGTGCGTACACAGTATATGAGTGTGTTTAAGGCATGCCTGTCACTAGAGATGTTCTCAAAGTTCATCGCTCCTAAATTCCCATTTGGTCCAAGAGTCTACAGTCTTCTCGCTCTCTCTCTCTCGCTCTCTCGCTCTCTGGGCTGTTCAGTAGCTGTCAGGCCTACGGCCATAGCGTGCACTGCAGGGTGCATACTGAAAAGTAGTCCAATGCTGCAGTGAAGCGTAGCTTCTGTACACCTCCCCTGCAGTGCCTTCTGCATGTGAGAGTGCATGTGCGATTGGAGAGAGGGGGGAGAGGTGATTGATAGCTCTGCTCTTTGCTCTCTCAATGTTCAGGCTAAAAGCCAGCTGTCTTTCTAGTGCAAAGACCACAACCGCTGTATCCCTAAAAGTCATGTGACGTTCCAGATCTCTTCAGATAACAACAATTATGTTTTCCCACCCCTCCTTCTTTTTTTTTTTTTTTTATAGTGCGTTAGCTTGCCATAATGATAGGGTTCCCAAGGTAAGCCATTATGCAGAAGGCTCTCATATCATATTTTATTCACATATTCAAATATACCTCCATTATGCAAAAGTGTTGCCTATTAGAGTATCGTGTTTCACATTCAAATACAGGCTATTATGCAGAAAGTGTCGGCTGTTGAAATGGTAATATTGCATATGCTAGTATTTATTTGAGGCTGACCTTTTGAACCCGGCGTTTGTCAAATCCATCTTCACTAACCTTTCCCTGTGCCACAGCCCCCCCCCCACCCCTTCCACCACAAACCACCCCAGCCAGACGCCACATAACTTCATAATGTCATATTCTTAACCTCGGAGAGTGACATTGAAAAATAAAGTAGTAAGTAGTAAAGACAAGCTCATCTCTGGATTCTTAGGATGGATTGCTAAATGTAATAAATACTTTATTTAAAGTGCACAACGCAAATATCTTAGGACATGTATGCATGATACATAAACCTGCTGACACCACTTTGCTGTGATTATTACTAATTAATCACAAGCACATACCGTATTCCCCTTGTTTTAATTAAGCGCCAGCTGCACTAAGACTAATACTTGGACGTGACGTTAACTTGTTTCTCCAGTGTGTGTACCTTCTGCACACCATGAAAGTTACCCACCGATCTGTTAAGCTGCTTGATCCCCTTGCTTTCATGCATGGACAGAATATCCCACCAACCCCTTTAAGTCCTGCACCCAGAATGTGAGATCAAAATGGCACACCACAGCATTAACAGTGTGGAATGTCTCAATGTCCAACCCAATGTATCTCTGTCTCTCTGCCTGGTGTGTGAGAATATCTCACACACTGTATGTGCTATTTCTGACGGTGTCCCTAATGTAGGCCTGCCTCTCTCTCTCTCTCTCTCTCTCTCTCTCCCCCCCTCTCTCCCTCTCTTCCAGCCCATCACAAATTCAGGCTTTAATTTTGTTTGATCAGTGATGAAATTATGATTCTCCTTGTTTGATATTTCTTTATTTTTTCCTCACTCCATACAGCAGTTGTCATAGAAACAGTGGAGTGTGTGTGTGTGCGCGCGCGCGCGCGCGAATGAGTCTATGTGTGTGTGCACACGTTTGTGTGTGAGTTCTAGTCGATGCCTTCCACAGAGCCATTTTTCTCCTACTGTAAGCCAAAAGGGACAGCGTGTGCCATGCACCGGGTGTGTGCGTGTGTGCGTGCGTGTGTGCACAAAAAATGTATGTGTGTGTATACATGCACACAAAATGTGTGTTTCTGTTGTATGTGTTTGTATCTGCGTGTACCTAACAGTGTGGGTAATTCTTCTTGTGTTTCCCCATCAACCCCATCAACAGCCCTGCCCTTATACACAAACACACATGTGCATGCACGCACACACACACACACGCGCGCGCGCACACATGCACCATCCCTTCAGCCTTCCCGGCTGGATGATTTTGGATTGAGTGTGTTTGTTGGCTTAGGCCGGCCACAAGCATAATCCTGCACACTGTCAGGAGATTCTCAGTGCCTCCACACCTACGCCACACACACACACACACACACGCACACACACACACGCACGCACGCACACACAGTCCCAGGTTGTTTCACTTTTAGTGTGGTGGAAGATGAGACTGATAGTGTGTGTGTGTGTGAGCATGTGTTTGCGTGTGCGTGTGTGCGTGCATGTGTATGTGTATGTAAGCACATGTTTGTGTGTGTGCGTGCGTACATGCGCGCTCCAATAGACGTGTGTGGATCGTTCAGAGACCCCGGGGAGGAAAATGGCAAAACTAACCCAATTTCCTGCTCCATTTCCTTTTGTCACGCGGTGGGTGCGTCCCATTCCACAGCGGGCCAGGTTTAACACCACGCCACCCCGAGTCTGCGGTCACCCCTCCACCCTCAGCACCACAGAGAGGGAGCAGAGTGGAGGAGTGAGCCTCCTCTGTAAAGCAAACCTTCCTTTCAATCAACAATCAATGCAACGTCCTCCCCAACTGAAGCATATAACTTTATTTTGTATATATTTGTATATATTGTTCCAATTTGACTTTTTGTAATGTCCTATTATTATATATTATTTAATTAATTTGATAAATGGATTGCTTTATACTAATTTATTTACAAAATGTGTAAATGAATGAGAATATCCTCTGACCCCAAACAGGGTTACTTTTCCAGCACTGTATTGCTCTGCTTCATTTTGCAAATTAATCTTGTCCTTTCACATTTACCTCTGTCTTGTATTTGTATAACCTCCCTTGCATACACATCCATTGCTCTTCACCAAAATGGCTCTTGTTTTATAAAAGCGCGATACAAATATAACGTTGGTACAGACGTGATGTCTATTCAGTTACAGGGCCATGTATTCCTTTGTATCAAATAAATAAGCACTATAAAACAGGTATGCTAACCCAGTCTGTGACTAATGCATGTCTAAATACAGACTACCTTCAAAGTCCCACGTGTGGATTCTAATGCCACAGTCCAGCAGCCGTGACACACACACACACACACACACACACACACACAGGAACTCGCACACAGACATGTTGACCTAATTGAAGCCCAGCAGTCTGCCCCAGGTCATTTTCTTATAGCGCCCCTATTTTAATGAGCTTTTTAATTAGCATGTTAATTGCCTAATGCGATCAGTGGGTGACTAGGTAGTTGGATAGCTGCTGGTGGCATCCAGCGGGGCCTTGTGTGTGTGTGTGTGTGTGGGGCTTTCTGCTCTGCTGATCAAACCCAAGCCCCGCTGAGCCTCAGCATGCTGGAGAGTGAGAGGGGAGTGCATGGAGATGGTAATGGGGAAAGTTGGGACAGAAAATACACAAAAGGAAGAATACAGGGGCAGGAGAATAGGAGGAGGGTTGTTTGGGTGGTGGGGGGTCGTGCCATATAATAGAAGGAGACAGTGCACCCAACATCCGTGTCATTGTGTAAACGTAACTAGCAGGGGCTCAAGGCTGTTGCGGTTATGAGGTTTCACTATGTGTCAGTGTGGATCCTTTATTAAGGCTGGCCTTCACTGACAGACAGGCTCAGACAGCCTTTGATTTAGCTGGGCCCCGTGTGGTCACACTGAATCTCTCTCTCTCTCTCTCTCTCTCTCTCTCTCTCTCTCTCTCTCTCTCTCTCTCTCTCTCTCTCAC
>JAODUH010009815.1:0-29881 GCA_027564835.1 Typhlichthys subterraneus
TGAAATGGATGCAACACCCCCAGTGTTACTTTACAACCCTAGAGTGTTAAATCAACACTGCACTGCCCATTTCAACAATGGCACTGTAGTTTCAACACTCGTGATTTTGCTGTGTAGTAATATTTTATCTCTACTAATGATTTCACCAAACCCTGTTAAGTTCACATCAAGCACTCAAACTGCATTTTAAAGGTGTGAGATAGTCATTGGATCACTTTTCCACTACGTCACATTTTATTACTGTAACAAAAACAAACGTGTCTACCCTGATAATCTAAATCCAAGTCACATTCAAAATGTTGAAAACATTGTAAACACTGCCACCTATCGCCTACTACATGAACTTTTAACTCTCAAGTAGATTAATTAAATTAAATAAATTATGAATAGCGGGCGTTATATCAATTCCACTTAATGAATAGGAATGTGTCTGATTTATTGTAGACAAAGCAGTCAAGTGAGTTACATAACATGTAACCATATCTAGTGGTAAGTAAACGTAATTATTGTTATCTAACGATATTGTATAAATTGGGCAGTTATTACAATATTTGTATATCGTTGCATGGTAGCCTAGTTTACCCTATTTGTTTTTTATTATGGTAAGATATCTTAGACGTGCAGTATGTGTACTCTTTTTGTCCAGTAAAGGGTAGCATTTTATTATAATCTAATATAATGCTATAACAATTTGATTAGTCTATTTTATTTCGGCCCCGAGTTTCATTTATTTTCGTGGACAGAATGCCTTGTGTGCTACAAATTACAAAACGCATTTACAAAACCATTAGGGAGGCTTAATGCGTTTTCTCCACAAGCGATTTATCCACGAAATATTAAGAGAATATATGGACTTTACATTGACAGAAAACAAAAAGGGACGATTCCACAGAACTTAACAGTTGTGATTTGCAGTTTGTGGATGAAAGACTGAATGCGTTACGGCAATATGTGGTTGAAAGCAATTTATGCAAAAGTAATTCTGTCCTGGGCCAGCATTTATGTAAATGATGACACGCAGAAAGTGCTGTCATCATCCCGTGCCATCCAAAATTCATTTTGTGCACAAAGGCCTAACTGATCCCGCAGTTATAGACATAGATTACAGTTACAAGGCAGTATGGTCCAGCGAGTCTGCATCTGACACCGATGATGTTAAGAAAACCCCACTAGTGTTGACTGAACAGATAATGGCATTTGAAATGAAATAAATACCACCTATTGACACTTTTCCTCTGAGTAGTGCATGCTATAGTCTACTCACTGGGACCAGGTGTGAGGAACAGGAGGATACAGGGTAGCACCGTCCCTGCAGATTATTCTACATTGTTTTGGATCATACATTTTCTTTCCTTTAGTACTTTTTCATTGTAGGCCTACAGTATTGATTTATTTTGTATAGCAGCCTATGAATACCCATGAATGCATTTCTGTAAGGTAGTCTACACAGTATTTCCTATGGGTATGTCTTGCATGCTATCTCTTTGGACAATATAAATTACTTCCCTTGTCAATTTACTGGCCTCTTTATAGTGGTTAAAGAATTTCTACCACATTCCAAGGACGGTTCTGCCTTTGTGTGGGAACAGTGGCTCATTTGTAAACTCAGCATAACCTCTTTCTTTCAATGGAAGGTGAAAGGTCAAGTACCAAGAGGTAATTAATGTGCTCTCTAGCCAGATGGCTTTCAACTTTCAACTGGCTTTTATCCCCAACAGATCTGGTTCTGCCTTTGTTTAGGGTTTTCAGGAATAAATTGTCTAAATGTTGGGATGCCAATAGTGATGCGTGCTTTGTGTTTTCCTCTTTATCTCCCAGCGCTGCAGTCAAACTATAGTCTTCATGCCGTGGGTCCTATTAGTTTCCCCTCCTATATTCTATCCAAAAAACACCCCTGTATCGATCCAGCCAAATGTAATGGCAGAACTGTGGTGATAGTAGTTGCAATTTAGCGTATATATATTATCTTGGTGGGTATGGGACCCTCAAGCAACAAGGATCAACAATCAGTAAAACAATATGAGAGAAAAATGAATGTGAACCTACAGTCAGAACAAAAAGCAAGAGATTGAAGTAAAGCAGCATATAACAAACCTTGTGTTATTTTCCCACAGTTTCCAGCAAGCACTAAAGGGGTCAGATGGAAGGGCTTGGGTCCCTAGAGTGTAAAACTCTTCTCCGTTTACTCTTACTGGCCTTAGCCTGACATCAAACTTCCTCTTCTGTTAACACAACACAAATTTACCACCAACACATCAAGATGACCGGGATAGACCTTATAGGCCAGCAGACAATAAATCATCAGACGATTATAATCTTTTGATGTCTGTCATATTATAGAGCTGTTCTACAATTCAGATAGGCATTTTTGTTTGGATGCTGGTCTGGTTACAAGGAGCTGTCCAGAGTGCTGACAGAAAATATTGCTGTGGCATAATCAGGTTATGTTTTATATTTTTTGGAGGTGGGGGTTGCAGACACATTTATTGATCACACTGTAAAAGAGGTATTCTTTGCGGCTGACAATTTTAGAATTGATATCAACCTCACTGCATTGTTTCATTATACCAAATGCAAATAGATGAGATGGGGCTATTTTTAGAGTCAACACTGGGAATGTGAATGAAGCCCTGAAAGCCTTGACCACAACACTCAAGTGGATTATCAGAGGATGATGGCAGCTCTCACATGGCTAATGCGGGTGCACGTCTATATGACCGCTGCACTGTGCATGGGCACCCACACACACATTTCCTTGGAGATGATGAGTCTATGCGTAATATTAAGGAATGTCCCCCCCACCCCCGAGGCAAAACCTCTCACTGCATTCCAGTGCCTGATAGCAAACTGTATCCTGCTCAGCTTGTCACAATTACATCAATAGCATGATCAAATATGTGAACCCAAATTTTGTCAAATTAGTGGACAAAGCTAAATAAAATTCAAAAAAATTCAAAAAACATGTTGACAAATCAGTACTGAAAGGAATTTAAGAAATGTTTTTTTGAATCCATCCATGATCAGAGATGATACAGTCAAGAATAGAAACCCGTCAAATGTAAAATTAGATCACACTATCTGAAAGTTTTATTGCAGAATACATTTGTGCATTAATTTAACTTGTATTTTTTTTTTAGGGACAATAAAAGTAAAATGGAGCAATACTTTATATTGTGAATTCACATTTTACATTGTCACAGCAAAAAAATAAAAAATAAAACTTACATTCACAACTGGTCATTATAACTTTCCCCATTGCAATACAAACTGAGCCCCTACAGAAGCTATCACTGAGTAATGACAGCTGTTATCAATGACTCTGAAGTTTGAACCCATTATCAGAACGTTTTAGGATTACCTGAGAGAAGCAACTGGCAACTTCCTGGTCTGTAAAACAAATTAGAAATCAATCACATTCTTATTAACAATAGCAACAGTCTGACCTTTGTCATCACAGCATCTGTGACAGAGCTAGTTGCTTTTGATGAGAATTAAGATAGCTATTGTGTAATCATGCTCATTAGTTACATCATCAAGAATAATATATGAAGGCATATGACATTCATATAAAAAAACATAAACCCACCACTCACCATGTAAGTGAAAACAATTACAACTATACACTGGTAAGATAACATTGATGCTGCAAATAGATCTTATAGAGCAACATGTAAGACAGACATTCAAATGTAAACCCTTATAAAAACGGATAATTTTGAACTATTACATATTAAAGCACAAAACTTAGTTATGTATTTCTCTTGGCCAATATGACAAAAAAATGGAAGACCGTGGTCCATCAATTAGCAATAGCAAAACAATTAAACAATAACAAAAAAAGCACACAGCTTTGCAAGATTGCATGCCAGTCTTAAAAAAAGCTCTGTGTTCCTTTGAATTAATTACAATATAAAAAATAAAAAAACATGCCCTCAAAGGGGAATCATATTCTGAAATTGATTGTATGCTGTATACCAGAGCTATTCAACTCTGGTCCTGGAGGGCCGCACCCTGTGTGTTTTCGATCTCTCCCTGCTCCACAACACGCCTGATTCAAGGTTGTTAGAAGCCTGATAAAGGCCTGTTCATTTGAATCAGGTGTATTGGAGCAGGGAGACATCTAAAACATGCAGTGCGGCCCTCCAGGACCGGAGTTGAATAGTCCCTGCTGTATATTGTAGGCATGTTCAAACTGAGCATGCAGGCAGATTTGTGTGAAAAAGTTCACAAAGCACAGTTGCCTTCTTCACACCTGAGCCAAAGCAGTGTATTAACTTAAGACATCTGTGGGGCTGGTAATCATCTCAGTGTCAGCACTGACGGGTGTTGCGGTTTACAAGCAATTCACGTCAACACTGGAACATTAAAACAGCCACACCCAGCCTTAATATAAAGGTTGTGCCCTAAAGATGGAATATGTATGTGGTAAACAAAAACCATGAAAGAAGCTTATATACAATTTAATCATAAAAAAAAAATAAAAATTCATGGAAAGTGTAATTTAACAGTGGTAATACAAGGTAGTTCTGAGAAACCTATAACTGCTATACTTGGTTACAAGCCGCCAGATTCAGCTGAATTGGCCCCTCAAAGGTACACATCCATGGTGTTGAGGATCATATGTCGACAGAGGGGGCAGTTCTGTTGGTAGATGGGCTGCCTCAACAGGATGTTGGTGCACTCTCTACACAAGCAAAGGTGTCGGCATGGCAACAGCACCACTGTCTTGGCACAGTCCTGGCAGATCACGCACTTCTTCCTCTCCTCCTGCTCCTTCAGCAGGCTCAAGAGGCTTTCCACCGGGGTCAGCGCACAGTCTTTGCCCGGCGAGGACAACTTCTTCAGGGGTCTGTCTGTGCTCGAGCTGGGGAGCACCGAGTCCAACTGCTCCGGGTGTGTAGCTTCCCTGCCTGCTCTCCCGTCCGGTGGGTGTCTGCGCTCCTCCCCGGGGTCTCCGTCCCCGCCTGTCCTACTGGCCCGGTGGGCCTGTGTTCTGAGCACCAGCCCCACACGGCTGACTTGCGAGGAAAGTCTAAGCCAAAGCCTCCTCTCAAACAGGTAGATGCGACGGAGGACCCTTTGCGTTTGTTGCACGATTCCGGGTATGTGACGCGGGACCCGCCGTAGGTCCAAAGCTACGTGTTGCACAGTCAGAGATAGCATTTGCAGGGAAGGGATGGAGTTAATGTAGTTCACAGTTTGCTGTGCCACTCGATTACTCAGCTCCGGGCTTAGGTAGAGCGTGGTCACTACAGCAATAGCGACAGTGAGTAGAAGGCCATAAATATTCAGTACGAAAATGCTTATGAAGATGTGTGTTAATGAGACGAGGAAATCCAACACCAGCTTGCAAGGTGTCCACAGAAAGTTAGATGTCCCAATCAGGCTACTATACAGGAAGGTGAAAACGGTCAGAGCCAGTTCTAAAACTTTTTGAAGTGGGCTGGAAACAGTCTGCCACACACTGGCCAGCGTGGAATACAGGTTCTGTGTAGCAATGAGCACAAAGTTCACCACTGTGTTGGCCAAATAGACCACCAGGCTCACAGCAATCCCGCAACACTCCAATATTGACAGAAAACAGCGATACAGATGCTCCTTCCCACGGAGGAAGACATGCATGGCCAGGTAACCCACCATTTTGAGGCTCTCAAGCAGTCCCCCCAAAGCTAATAAGCAGCTGCCGAACATGCTTGCAGTCCCATGGGCCATATCTGATGTGGCCTCCGCCATGGACATCATGGAAATTACAATAAAGTTCCATAATTCTACGACTGAACTGAGCAGCAGCACGGGGAGGTTATTCACAAATGCGATTGCTGCTACGACAGACCTCACCAGACTATGGACAATAACAAAGTTTAAATCTAACAGGAAAGACGCCAAGTCGATGCATTTCCCAACAGTGGAAATTACAAAGTTCACCAAACCCATTATGCTGTCCCTTCTACTTAGGAGTATTGCCGGGTAAATTGCTTGATACTCCCGTTAATATACCGGTAGTGTATATCTCTAGCAATGTCCATTTCTCGTTTCGTCCAGAGCAAGTCTACGGTACCGTACGGTAATCTGCCCATGTGAGTTACGTGAATGTCTTCGGCTCTTCCAACATGGCAGGCAAAACCATGTTTCTTTCATCACCACGTCTGCAGGACCCTGGAATGTGGTTTTTCTCCATGGCTTCCACCATCTGCCAAGTAGGCAATATTCATTTGAATCGATTAGAGCCACGTTTATCACATCGGGTTTATAAAACAGAGAGCGGATGTTTACTTGCGAATAAGGAGGACGGTTGGGCGAACAGTTCCGGTGACGTCCCCGCGTTTCGTTATAAACGCCACCATCTCGTCATAAATGGCTGTTTCATGTATAGGACACGTCTGCAACACGCTAATGTTCAAAGAAACTTCAACCCGGTGAATAAAAGTAAAACCACACACGTCTTGTTTTTACTATCGTTACGATAGCAGCCATACTTGTTTTCATTTGGTCAGATGGTCTATGTTTTCACTTCACGAGAGTACAGATTGCGCGTGTTTTGCGCAGCAGTATTGTCTGCCACAAAACCACGTACCAAGTCACTTGGAAAAGTGTGCACATTGGTTGCTAAAGTTATACTATTAAAATTATATTATACTGAGGTCCTCTGTTGGAATAATGTCACAGAACAGTAATATACTAATAATGTATATAACATAGTGTCTGAATGAGTGCGTGTGTGTTTGTGTTAAAAATAGGCTACTGAGATGACATGAATAAGTTTCACTACTGTATGTTGGATAGGATCTCGTCTCAGCCTCTTCCGTCCATAGCACACAGTCACGTAAGCAAATATGTGCTGAAAAGGCTGGCTCTGAGAGAGAAGATATGATCTAACTTGTTGAGCTATAACTCTTTTATTACTATGCCTACATTAATATCTTGAAAGAACGAAGACATTGTGTTGGAGAACAATATGTGCTATTGCGTTTCCTTCCTGACTTAGTGTTGCATCCTCTGCAGCTGAGCTTATATTGGGAGGTTTTCTTTTTCCAGGATGAAACTACCGTATGTCTGATGTGATCATGGGGAATCCTCCAAACACCTTTGTGTAATAATTTCATGACACACCAGGGATAAAGTAGTAGTACTACACTATAACTATATAATGTAGCCTAACCATGACAGGACTGGTGCCTTACGACAGGGAGTTTCTATACCTTTATTGATAGCCATCATATACGAGGTCGACAGGGCTTCCTACGTTTGTTTCCTGTGTGTTTTTTCAAAGTTGTGCAGTGGATGGAGTCAGGCTCAGACCTGGATGGAGTTGCACTTTAAATGAAGTGATCCCCATTGATGTGACTATGTAAGTGTTCTACTTTCCTTAATAGAAAGGAAACATAAGAAGCTTGAACAAAACATCATTGGTGTCCATAATTAGGCACATACTCTGTGCAAATAGTCAATGGTCATGGTCACTTTAGGGAACACAAAGTGGAACACTAAATGTGTAATGGTCTGTCTGTCACTTGGTCCCTGTCTTGTCATATTTTGTGTTTCTGTTCTGTCACTCACTGTCCTGTATGTTTCCCATGCATTCTTATTAGTTAAATCTGTGTCTTGGATAATCATGTCTCATGTGTTTCACCTGCCCCTCATTGTCCTTGTCCAATGGCTTGTTATCTGTCTTTTGCCGCTTTTCCATTGCTGGTACCAGCTCAACTCAACTCGCCTCTACTACCACGCAGCTTTTCCACTGAGCTGGTACCAGCCTGTGTATTTAATTCCACCTTCACGTACCTTCACATCCTATTGGATATATTGTATTTACAACTTCTGAGTACATGAACGGTCATACAAAGTTGTAATTACTAGTGGGAACCTCAGATTTTACTATGATAACAGCGTTACCGAGTTATGTGGGATATATAGGCTACTACAAACAGAGAAATACAAGGCATACATGGATGCTAGCGGGTTGTAGTAGGCCAGGCCTACATGAAAATGTTTATGATGTTACGTGTCCTTAAGCAACGGGTTTATTGAGCACCTGACCACAATTACGAGACAATTACAACAACTGGAAAGGAGACTGGACAAAAACAACAAACCAAACATAAGAAGGGGAAACTACCGGGCCAACCACGCAATGGGCCATCGGACCCAGCAGCTTCCCATAAACTACCAAAACATTCAAAGTATAAACTAATAACAAAAGCCGCGAAAACAACAATACCCCGGTCTCCTACCCACAAGAATATTAAGTTGTGCGTGACAGTGGCTCTCTTCTGGCTGTTTGCAAGGGGAGACTGTAGACCAAGAGCTCTTTATATAGAGGGCCACCAGGTGTAGATGGTTACCAATAAAACTGTCTGGCTCAAACCTCCTGAAACAAAGAACAACCATATATTAACATTAGGAAGCCTTAACACCCTCCCCCTTAAGATGGCGCCAATGGCGTCACACCCAACGTCCACTATGCATAACACCCAAACAGGAACCACATCACACTCTGGAAAGGGCGTCAGCCACCACATTATCTGCCCCTTTGATATGGCGGATGTCCAAGGTGTAAAATAGGAACACTAGACGACCCTACGTAGACCTCAAAATGTTGCAACGCCCAAATCAAAGAGAGAGCCTCCTTCTCTATGACCGAGTAATTCAACTGAGATCTACTGAATTTCTTTGACAGGTAACAAACCGGTTGCACCTCCCCCTGGTCATTGTCCTGCATCAAAACAGAACCTGCACCGATGTAGCTTGCGTCAACCTGGAGCTTAAAAGGACGATCCCACCGCGGAGCCCCCAAAACTGGGAAAGCGGAAAGAAGGACCTTCACCCTCTCAAAGGCCAGTTGAGCCTGGGGGGACCACACAAATGTGACCTTAGCCCTTAACAGATCAGTCAGTGGTGCCACCAGTTGAAAAGTTGTTACAGAAACTGCGGTAGTAGCCCTCCATGCCCAGGTACCTCGTAAGCTCCCTCCTAGTGGTTGATGGAGGATACAGTACAGTAGGATAGCACTAACCTTTGCCTCCACAGGACGGACCATGCCGCGGCCCACCACTCTCCCAAGAGAGTTCCTTCTGCACCCAGCTGCAGAAGGAACATAATATGGCTTCAACAGATTTATATGGCACAACTGAGTGGATTTCCGGCGATCAGGCGTACGCGACACATAGTTACGATCACCAACCGGCCTCACCACTGCATAGGGCCCACTAAATTTGGCTTGGAAGGGAGAAGAGACAATAGGCAGCAAAGCAAGCACCATGTCCCCAGGAGCAAACTCCCTCGTTTCTGTCTGACGATCAAAGGTGCTTCATTTTCCTCACTGGACAGCTGGAGCCTCTCCCGGGCCATCTCACAGGCCTTATACAACCTATATCTAAAATCGTTCACATTTCACAGTTCACACACGCCAAAACACTCTGGGGAGGTTCGGAAACCAGTAACTCATCCTCCAGCACCGCCATGGGGCCCCGCACCGTGTATCCAAATACTATCTCATTAGGACTAAACCCCGTGCTCTCCCTGGCGGCTTGCAACAGCCAAGGCACCCCCAGCTCCCAGTTGCCATTCATTTCCACGCAATATGCTCTCAACATCGACTTCAAGGTCTGGTGAAAACGTTCCAGGGCTCCCTGGCTCTGGGGATGATAAGCACTGGATCGGTTATGTTTAATCCTTAGCTGCCGCAAGACCTGAGAGAACATACGAGAGGTAAAATTGGAACCCCGGTCACTCTGAATGGACTTAGGAATTCCAAAGGTGGAAATGAACTGGGACAAAACCCGTACGATGGAAGGGGTAGTGATAGAACGTAGCGGATATGCAGCAGGATATCTAGTAGCTCGACACATGACAGTAAACAAATACCTGCTTCCGTTGGTAGCCCGGGGCAGAGGTCCATCACAATCCACAAGTAAATGTTCAAAAGGCTGACCCATAATTGGAATCAGATAAAGAGGAGCAGGTTTTAAGGCCTGGTTTGGCTTCCCGGTCAGTTGGGAGGTAGGGCAGCCGTAATAATGACAACGCTTCTACAAACTAATATATTACAAAATAAAGTTAGATTTGAGTAAACGTGGTTTCTGAACTGCATTTCCGCAGGGGCACTGGCTATATCTCAATTGTGCTCAACAGTTATTGGAGGACAGGTGAAAAGGGGCGAGGCTTGGGATCGGTCAATTACAAGTTCCGAATCCGCATCTCCAAAACATGTTTATTTGTAGGGCCACCTGTTGTGCGTTTGGGGCCTCCCCACTCTTCCAAGCATTACAAAATGTTCCAGCTCAATTTCTCGTGATTTGCATGTGTCTGTGCTGTGAACCATGATAGCATAAATGTTCCATACGTTTGACATCACTAAAAGTTTAAACCTCTCAATCTAATTTTTATGTTATTTTTAGAAGAGGTCTTTACTGGTGACATAAACCATGGCTGGCTGGAAATACACTTATCTTATTTAGAATGTACAGTTCTGAGTGAAATGATCTCTATATTCCCAGAGGTAGCCTAAAAGTAAATCCAGTTACTATAGAGATGCTTATCAGAGTGAAAGACAGGGCTTTCTGGTGTTGTGTTATGTCCCGCTGATCCACTGTTGACTTTGGCTGATAGCCAGTGCAACTGAATTAGACACATGCTATTTTTATTCAGAATCTTAACATATACAGTATGTTGTGTGAGTGTGTGTGTGTGTGTGTGTGTGTGTGTTACTGTATTTTTACAAGCCACAGAGAGCAAGGGGTGGGCAGTAGAAGCAGAGGCTTCTATGGGAAAACACAAACACCACGCAGCAGAAATCACTAGAGTGCAGACTGGTCAGGACCCCGAACCAGACCCGACATTCCTCATCAGCCCCCTGCTTCAGCTGAAGCCTGCAGCCCATAGTGATGATGCAGTAATAGACTATGAATGAGAGAAGGCTCCCAGATGGAGGTAGAGAGTGACAGACCCACTGGATGATTGATGAGCCCGATGATGAACCATCTGGCTGATACAGATCAGAAAGTAGGTAGTAGCTGGTGATGACTGTGGGGACAGAAAGGTTTCCTTCCCAGGACCTTTAGATTCACACAGGATGACCACGCCTTTAGAAATACAGTAGCAAAGTGGCTGCATAGTGACGTCATTGTATACAGTACTATCTAAATGACATATTTTAAAAACAATGAGATTATTATTAGTGTATATCTTGATGGCGTCAGTTTTCACAAAAATAATTTCAAGCTTTGACTTAAATCTTCAGATACCCAACAGTTTTCAAGAGACACATTGCCAACATTTCCTTTGAAGGTGAACAAAACACAAAGAGCCAGTTGTTGCCAATAGCAAATTGTTCTGTAAAACATATACTGTATATCTAAATTAGAACGTAAAATGTTTTGCAAGTAAACTGACGTTATTCTCCATTTTCTCTTCTTAATGTCTTGCTTGTTCATCATTCTTTTGCTTAGCTAAAACAGAGCTTCTGGAAAGGCTTCTGGAAAAACATGCGGAAAAGGAGTTATGATTAATGCATCTATTAATCACCATGGAGACAGCAATGTTCAGTTCTTGGACAGTCTTATTATCAATGTGTCCCTTTGTCACAAATGTAGTTATTGTGACAGAATTCAGCAGAAATTTTAATGTCTCTCCCACTCTGCCCAATAGCCCTCTGAAAAAATCTCTACAATAGAGCTCTCTAATCCTCAGCCGTCTGCCCTCCCCTCAAACCAACTTGCTCCATGATCTGGCCTCAGTGCCGTTGGAAAGAATGACTTCTTTTCCTTCCTTCAAATGCTCCTTAGCATATGAGCGCTGCACTTCGCCCTGGTGGGGTAAACAGGAGCTTGGCGTTCAAATCAATCAGTGGTGTGGCACTCACAAGGTACAGTATATGTGGTGAGGCCGCAGGTTGGTCTCCTTGTTATAACGGAGTTATAAGTTCAAAGGTCAGGTGAAACTGATGCGTGGTTACTTACACCAACGGATAAATGCAATTTTTTAGGGAGACCACGTGGATAAATATTTGTGTGTGAAATTCACAGGCACATGTCCAAATTTTGATCTAATGTAGCGGTAAATAAGTAAATGTTTCCCATTTTTAGGGATTGAGGAAGGTTGATATGTTTTGAGCTTGTACCGGTCTTTATGAGAAGCACACTTCTAACATTGGATACATTGGAAATGTATTAAGGGGCGGAGTGGTTGATGCTTTTCCTCATCCAATATTTATGTCTTGTGTCATTCCCAGGCGCACTGTCTCCGATATCCCCAAATCCAGGATGTAAAAACGTAGCCATTACTAAAGCTACAGCAAATAAAATCGGAGAAGGATACTGATACCAGTATTGTGCGGATTAATTTAATTAGTTTCAAGTTCAGGGGTCAAAAAGTGTGATGGTTAAAGAAAATCTACAGGTAACACAGTTTATTAAACAGAAACACACACTGTTAACTGCTGTTAAAGGCAGGGTTAGTCACATTAGTCATACAAAAAATATGTATGGTAGTCAACGACAGGAATCCAAATGATTTTTTATCCTGTTTGAATTGGGACACGAAGTACACATATGATGTTTGTCTATTTAATTGAAACATTTTTGAGTTTAAGAAAGTCGCAGTTTGTCATACATGTGTTGAAGTATAAGACGCTAGGGTTAGTCACGTAAGTGACGTCATGAATGATGTTCTCTTGCCACAATCCTCAAGCCGAAGAAAGCATTGTTTTGGTGACGTATATATTCTGCGAGGCGAAAGCTGTAGTTCACTGAGTGTTTACACACAAGCTAAATATTACTTTACAGTTTTACAACAGACTGTAACGTTCTTGAGTTGAACAATTCTCTTTTAAATAGATAAACTTCATATGCATACTTCGATCAAAATATCATTTGATTCGCTGGTGACTACGATACATATTTTTTTCAAAAGTAGGGTCCCATAATGAGGAAGTGACTTTAGCTCTCTATGGAATTACATTATACATGTTCTGTTTTATGTTTGCCGGCAGTGATCCGCTACTGCGTGAATGTGGGACATGGACGCAATGGCCTCCCTGCTTCCTGTGCCAGTGCACTAATGTGCAAGTTGATTGACACATACAAGTATTTGTAGCTTTGCATCTCAGAAACCTTACTGAGACTGATTGGGAAAACAATTTCATTGTTTTGGAAAAGGCTAACTTTCCGCTATCGCTACTACTGATGGAAATTAATACATCAACAAAGTTGTTTTACAACTTCTTTTAAAATTAAGTGTAGGCTTCCACTTTGTAGCTCCCAGTACCCATTGTTCTGCTTATACGGCATGCTGATACATGCTTTTCATTCACAAATTGTTGTACTTGTATACAGTATTTGTGGCAAAATTGTTCTAGTAAATATAAGATAATGAAAATGTAACAGGAACTGAATTCAACAATATAAGCAACTTTCGTCTCGCATTCAGCGCACACTATTTAGAGACATCGTGAAGGTTTTAACTATATAATTTGTGTAGTGACACCGCTCTTCATGATATCAGCTCATGGAGAATGTTATGGACTGTGCATTACAACATTAGGCCCAATATACGGTGCCATCACATTAGACTAAATGAGAGGAAGGGGAAAATGAGAGATATAGAGAGCGCGGTTTAGCGTCGTCTTGTTTGATCTGTTCTGTTTCCATCAAAACAGAACAGCTGTGTCGGTGTCTCCATCTCCACCAACATGTTCCTGATGTGGGGAAAGAGCAACTTAATTAACAATGCCTGAGAATAAAACACACGCTCTCTCACACGCCCTTTCTCTCCTATCCTATTTCTTTTCGTTTTGGACGAGAAGACACAAGGAATAACCATTTTTATAGCCCAGCCATCTTTAATGATCCATGACCTTCACAGCCTCTAGCTGGGAGCATTCACTTCACACATTCACTGTGTCAGGGTGAATACTGTAAACCTGGATGAGAGCTATATGATAAATTTGCCTGTGTGAGCACTCACACAGCTTTGGGTTACCATCAAATGCAAATAAATACAGTATAAACCTACAGCTGAATGAATTCAGGCTTGAAATAGAGCTGTATCAAAATCTGGGACTGAAAAATGTTCTGATTTAAAAAAAGTTAAATATTGTTTAAATATGAGAGCAAGTTAATATAAAGCAATAAACTGTCAAAATGATCCCACTAATAGAAGGGCACTAACAGGCATAATCATATGCTATATCATCCGGTATGTTAACACATGTTCCACAGTATATGGAAATTGACATTGTAAAGACTTTTGCTATGGATGATAATGGAAATTATACATGAAAAATAGCATTTACTGTAAAAATATTGGTTTGTCTTAAATTTGTTTTGCAAGATGCCAGGCTGTTTCCTACCAAACACTGACCAGCTAATATCATTTTACAGAATGGTAACATTAGTCTCTGTTTAATGGAAACCAAGCTTGTCATGTATCCATGCCAAACTAAAGTACCTGTATGTGCTGTTTTATGTCCTGTGACATGCAAGGCAGTCGTTGTTTAAAGTTAAAGTAAGCTTAGCACAAAATAGTGACCAAGATAATTTTGGAATCTGGTGAGTTTATGAGGTGATTTTCTCCATTCCCCGTTCTCACTGCTGTGCAATAGTAAATGGGACTGTAATACTTGTTCAGTAAAGTGTGTGTTCTCCTTAGCAGGTGAGCAAACACGGTAACAGTAGAGTAGACACAGTTCTGCCAACACACTGTAACAGTAGAAACAGTTCTGCCAACACACTTAAACAGTGTTTATTAACAGTAATCATCAGATGTAGGCAAGATCTTTTCACGTGTGATTGATTGAACATGTTGAGGTTGGAGTCAAGTGATGAGAATAAGTAATTCACATGTACAGCAGGCCTAGGTTAATACATGTTTCTTTCTAGTAGATTCCAGTAGCCTAGCTTTTTCTGTGGACAAATTGAAATGATATGTTTCTTTCCAGGATATAACTAGCTCTCCATTAGGGCTACTGTGGACACATTTAAATTATGTTTCTTTCCAGGATATGAGAACTAGCTCTCCATTAGGGCTACTGTGGACACATTTAAATTATGTTTCTTTCCAGGATATGAGAACTAGCTCTCCATTAGGGCTAATGTGGACACATTAAAATTATATGTTTCTTTCCAGGATATGAGAACTAGCTCTCCATTAGGGCTACTGTGGACACATTTAAATATTCATTAAACAGAGAACATAACTTTTCTAATTGGTCCAAGATGATTGCAAGCAATGAAGCAGCTGTGAATGTAAAATTAAACTATTGTTAATTAAATTCCATGTTTTATTTTGAACAATAACAGACGGTGAGTGACGTATCTATTTCTTTCTATATTTCTACCTTCTCGCAGAAGACTATTTCGTGTAGCTTATCTTATAACCAACATCTTCATAGGCTTATATAAGTATATAAGGAGGAGTTGGACTTAGGCAAGGATGCTTACAGCTGTTTGTGGCCCAAGGATCAAACCCAGGTAATTTGGTCTTGGAATAGAACATACTGCATCCATAAACTGTCATACCCCCCTTTTACACATACTGTACAGTATTCTAGCCTATACATAGGATCATATTTTAGACTGGACACAAAATGTTTCTAAGGAAATAAGTGTGAATTGCACCAGTATTTCATTTATTGGAGAAGGCGTCTTGGGGAGTTGGTGCAGTGTGGAAGACATATTGAGCAGCATGCAGAGCAAGTAGTAGGCACAGGAGAACGACTGGGGGGAGGAGCCTAACCCAGCTCCGACCCCTACTCCCTGTCACCATGATATGGGAAATGTTTTAAAAGATATTAAAGCGCTGTTTGGGAGGGGTAGAGAGGAATGCAAGCCGACCAGCTCAGCCTCTCAGGTGTGGGAGGGGCATGTACTCTGAGTTTAAAAAACAAACATCAATGTTTATGTAATGCTGATAGACTAAGGGTCTCTTGACACAAACATAAACAGCATTGTATATTTAGGCTAAATCTGAAGGAAACAATCAATAGGCATTATGTTCGTGTGATATTTGGCTTGACTTGCATCATGTTCAGTGTCCAGAAGCAAGCAGAAGCTATCTGACTGCAGCACACCGCCCACCGTGCTCTTCACGCAAAGTTCCTCCTACTACTTACTGTAGGCGGCAGGACCACTTCTCTGCCCCCACGCATCAGTCCTCTCTCCTTCTCTCCGTTCAGAGGACCAGCCGCTTGACGATCTACCCTCAGGGCAGCAGCTGTACCGAACAACAATGGCTTTACGGGAAAACTGTTTTATCCTCGCGGGAATTCTCATGCTTATTCACACACTGGGAGGTGAGTAAACGCTGTTGGAGTGGTGTGGAAACAGTTTTGTGTGAGCGGTACAGCGGTGAACGCGTTGAAGAAAAACTTTAATCGGTATTGCTTTCCCCGTCTCTTGTTTGACAGCGCTGCGTGTCGATTGCAAACTACATACATGTGGTATACACCCAACACTCTTGTTTAGATATTTTGACAAAGATAAACTACCATCCACGATATACATATTTTTGCGGCCGTGTGTTGTTTGCCGATTACACGTTTTGATCCACAATATATGATAATCTTACAATGAGGTGATTTTGTGCGTTAAAAAAAAAGTTCACACACTCATCCTAACAGAGACATCACTGTAGATTCCCACGTCGCTATAAAAAGCACAGGACTAGCAATCCCATTATAATAATTGCAGTTTTCTAGGCTACATTGGGATATTTGTGCTGCAACTTTACACACTTTTAAATGCTTCTTGCCTCGTAGCCTACAGTAAAGGTATGACGCTTAAAGTCCGAGGAATGCAAATGGTTTGGAAAGAATACCCATACCAAATACTCATTCGTTCTTTTCCTATTTCTTTTATTTTAACATAGACCGTACCTTACTTATATTTAGTTGGTGTGTAGCTACAGTAGCTGATGAGATGTGGTCAGCCGTCAGGGACCGAGTCTGCTTTCTCTCTATTATTGTCCAGTCCTTAAATGGCTCAGCTCTAGTGTATTGTTTGAATTACGTGTAAACAAACACAAACTCTATAAGCACATTAACACTAGCCTACTCATATGGATACACATATTTTCATGAACAGTAGCCTAAGTGTAAAACTTGTGTGATGTTTTAACTGACTGCACAGGTTGGAGTTCAAATGCAGTGCGTGTTGCATTGAAGGAAGTGGTCTGAGAATATCATACACAATCTGGATCTACCTTTCCATATTGGGGTCAGAGTGGGTTAGGGTTAAGAAGACACAATTTTACACAATACAATGTTGGGAGCATCCTGTGAAGCATTTTTCTTAGCTGCCTGATGTCTCTCCCAGTTATTAGTCACTTCCAACCCCCCCCCCCCCTTCCCCTCCCCTCTTAGTATTGTGTTGAACATCTCCTGTTTAAGTTCACCCATAGCTTTAGTTCCTGAGCTCCTTCCTTCTCATCAGGACTCTCCCGCCACATCCTTTTTTCATTTTCATTTTTGCTGTAAGAATAAATGTTTGGCCCAACTATTTTGATTGAAATCTGGAAATAAATCTATATGTGGGTATAGGGGCAGGCTACCGAAAGTATTACACATACATTTTGCTCTTAAATTAAAGTTATCCATAGAAGCATGTCCTCCTCTAGAGAAAATTCACTTCCTGTGACACCAGCCAATCAGGGGAGGTCAAAGGGCAGACACGTTTGACCTCTCTAATCAACGAGTCATCGCTGCTTGCTGTCTCTAGCGGCCTGCGTTTGGGTTTCATGTGTTCAACACATCTTCCGCACTTTAGATGAAGACAGTGTTCTTGGACAATAAATGCCATTGTTTCGCCTGGACCACAGCATAGAAAACATGCCCAGCAATTTCTTTAGAGAATCAACAGTGCAGTGCAGGCCTCTGATGGAACTCTCTATATTCTGACTTGTACTCTGGCACAAAGTCAATCTGTAGAATTATAAAAGAGAAGTGTCTTTCTGTACTATTTCCCTTAAACTGCCTTACATGTTGCATTGGACATCGTTCAATGCCCAATGATGGTGGACAATGGTGTTTTCAAAGCCTTGTGTTTCTTAACACACTGATTAGACCGTATCAGATGAGATAACAGATGTTCTTTTATATTTATGTGACTGTTTAATGGTTATTAATGACTCCACATTATTTTTTGAGACTTGCACATATGCTTTGTTATGTGCATTGTTTAGTATTAATAACAGGTAAAACTTATGAATTAAACCTTCTAATCCTTCTATATAGAAAATAGCTGTTGTGAACAGACGTTTTACTTTTTAGTACACAGATATAGAGGAAGTACATTTCCCCAAAAAGTCAAATGAAAAGTGGAAGCATAAAAGTAAAACTTTCTAGTATAGTTTTTCAACTTCTAACCATTTAGCAGTGACCCATTTTTTGTTTCTTGTCAGAAGAATATTTGTGTTGCCCACATGGTTACTTATTTTGAGTCTAAAATACAGGCCTGAACTGTCCCCAGCACACTGTTTATCTGTTCCCTTGCAAAATATCCCTTAGGACACAGCACAGAAAAAGTGTAATGTCGAAATCTGTTTGCGAATTCATTAAGTTTTATATGATATGTAAAAACTATTTCAGATCCTTTATGAAATCTATCAGGAAAGCAACACTGACTGTCCTCACTGCTGACTCTTGATTAGGGCTGTGCATTTTAAGGTATGGTGAGTCATTCTTGCTAACTTCTAACTCAAATCAAAACAGCATTGCTCCGCGGTCCTCCGCGGGCGGTGCATTGCACGTCATAATGCATTGTGAAGCAAAGTGTAGTGCTACGGCTTTGTTGATACGAGCGGTGTTTGCCACTTTGTTTATGTTCCAATTTATGGAGCCAGGGCTGTGTAGAAGTATTATATTATTTTTCAACACGCACAGATAACAGTAAACTAGCGAAATGCAAGGAGATATTTGGTGAATTTGACAAAAAGTGTATTAGCTTACATTTAGCTTGCAATAGCTGACTTTACGTGATTAAAATTTTGGCTCCTAACAATTACAAAAACATTATTATTGAGGAAAAACTATTAATTTGCACATAACGTTTAGCAAGTAAACTATTATTTTGTCTTGTGTTCTGAATGGCAGGCACACGCTCACTTTCGCTCATTACAGGGTGAAAGTGAAATATATCCACATGAAAAGTGTTAAGAGACATTTCACAGTTGAAGTTGTTTTCACTGTTCATTTGTTTAACTTTTTAGGTGCAGTAAATGCATCATCTTTTCAAAGTCAATCAGTAATCCTAGTAAATTATCGTGATTTCAATATTGACCTAAATAATCGTGATTATCACTTTTTCCATAATCGAGCAGGCCTACTCATGATGTACATTATCTGTTTTACTGGTATATTGACAGGAATGTAAAAGTGATTGACTCAAAATGATGAGACGTGATTGTCTTCAGTTAAACACACACCTTCAGATGGGCAGCTCTGTTGTAATGGAATTGAAAATGCCAACCGCCCTGGTTTGACCATGCCAAGCCGTACCGTGCCAAACAAGGCATGTAAAGGAAACAGGCCATTTGTTTGTGTGTGTGTGTGTGCGTGGGTCTGTATGGGTGGTACCAGCACCTACCAAAAAAGCATCATATAAATTGCTTAATTTTAAATGCAACTATCATTGCTATAGTTAGTACCAGCTAGTAACAAGCACATTACAATCAAAGGCATACCTGTTTAATATGAACAGAGAAAAGAAAAGATAACACACCTCTAATAAACATAAAGAATAGAGGTTATTTATGTAATTAATATTTACATGGTTTTTCAGGGGTTTGGCACAGCATGTTTTTTATTTTTTTAGCAACAATTGATACCAATATTCTATGTCGGACCTTATAATTGATTAGTGCTGTGCACTCACACACATAAATTTTCAAAGCAAAATGCCTTTACTGTTTGATGTTCCTTTGGACTTGAATAGCATCCATTACAGCTATTACCTGGGTCAATAGCTAAACAGCAGTGTGTGTGGGTGTGGTTGAGTGTGTGTGTCGGGGGTGGGGTGGGGTGGGGGGTGGGGGGTGGGAGGGGGGGGGGTGGTTGAATAGAGGAAAAGGTTCTAGAAGTGTTTTTGGTCCCTTGTTGCAACGTCAGGGCCTCATGATCTAACCCAAAATCATTAGCTGTGTAAGTGCAATCCATCAAGCCTCAATTCTACCAGGATTTGTTTGAATCATATCTCTAACATCAACATACAGTATTTATGTCCAAGCCAGTTTGCCTACAGTTGTTTAGATGACAGAAGGAAAGAAGGAGGTTATTGTCTTATTTATTACTTTAAACAATGTATTTGCTTGCAATGGTCTTATGTTCTAGTTGGTTTAAAGCTGTAAAGATAAAAAAATATAAGGATTGGGTGGAAGTGTTATTCCGGGGTAACCCCCAATATCCACTGGGCACATCTCTGTCGTGTTCCGACTCTGTCACGGAGCTCTTTTCAATGCAAGTGAACCACCAAAGCGCCCCAGAAGCGCCCCAGAAGCGCCCCAGAAGCGCCCCAGAAGCGTCTAAGAGAGTCCCAGAAGCGCACCAGAAGCGTCTAAGAGAGTCCCAGAAGCGCATCAGAAACGGCTCTCTGCTTGGCTCCACTAGGCAGCAATTCTATTTTCGCTTTCCGTGGTGCTTCTGAAAGCGACCGACTGCCAATCAGAGAGAACTGATCATTTTCGGATTGATTTGTTGCTATGGAAACTCAGCAAAAACACAACAAGAAAACTGAAAAACGGATTGCTGACGTGACGGAACAGAGACGCACCCGGTGGAAATCAGGCGTAATCGACTCCGCAGCAGTCCAATTGGATGTAATTGCTTCCTGCTAATATAGCCCTCACTTCAGGTTATGAATGCCCAACCACTTTATTTTAATAAGCCAACAACTTTAGCTGCCATTTTTAACCTTGGCCACATCTAGCGCACAGCACATTTCTGTGACTGGCGTCACATTGAGCTCCAGTCATTGTTTGTTAAATACATAAAATATGAGCCAATAAGGAGTTTTTTTTAAGCGCATGGGAGGGAAAGGAGTGTGCATGTCAATCTTTGTTTTTTTGAGTGTTGAGACAGTTCAATGAGAGGTACTACATCTTCACCATTAGCTGCCATGACGTGAGTGGGTCAAAGCTGAGTGGTACCAGAACACATTTCTGGCCAGATCTGGCTCATATTTTGTCCTATATACTGGTTGGGTTCTACTCCATACCATACCAGTATTGCCTGGCTGACAACACTGGGTGCTACTTTGAGGTTCTTTAAAGGGGGCCAACACAGCCAGACATCAGACACAGACATCTGCAGTAACCTGGGCCCCGATGTTCCCAATAACACAGTTATTGGGACCAGGGAGGCTTCCAATGAGGGGCTGAAGTTTTTATGATCACACACACACACACACACACACACACACACACGCCCACATGCGCACACACACGCACACACATCTTTATGACCCCACTAGGTCTCAGTTAAGCTCTGTTACTTGACTCCACTGTAACCTATTTCACCGCCGCCTTGGCTTTCTCTTGGCTTTCTCTTGGCTCAATGACCACTTGCCATCAGCTTTTGTTTATCTTGAAGGACATTTGCTTTGTTTCACTGTCAGTGACGCTATACCTGCCATAGAAAACAAACGGATTTCCCGTCCTGCCCATTACAGACCCACACTTGTCTCCCAGTGTTGAATGCATTTTGGTTATTGTAAGAATGAACTGCAATAATGTACACAATAGCTTGTTAGACCACTCTCAGTAGTGGCCTATACTACGAAGGAAGGTAACTTACATATCCAGGTAACTTCTGGAGTAACTTTGCAATGTCAGGAGTAACCCATACTACGAAAGGTGGATAGGTTTTGCGCGAGGCATCTCTAAACTGCTCCGAGCAGTTTATCTTTGTGGTTAACTCTGTTACCCTGTAAGCGCTGTTCCTCTGCTCACAATGTCAAGAAAACGCCTGGTGTTTTGCCGAGTTGTGCGCTGCTTTGTCGAAAGATTAGGCCTGTACCGCGATATGATAGTTTATTTTTTATATGATTTATGCCTATAGCAGAGCAGCGCAGCTTCTCTGGCTATTAAAATACACCTTAAAACATTTATAATCAGTTCTAGTATAGGAGCTGCATGCTGTTTTATGTCCCACGCAGTTACACAATTAAAAAATATGTAATCAAATCATAGCAGTTTTAGTTTTTGCTTTCATAAAGGCCTATATTATTTTGTTAGGTTAAATAAAATGCAATTTATCATTTAACATTTTACTAAATTATAGGCCCAATCATAAAAAGTGTATTTGCATTCCTTGTCCAACCCGCGATAATGAAGCATCGGGCCATTTGTGAAATCATATTTTAATAGCGAACATCAGGGTAAGGCATACTATAGCCTGCAAGCAAGAAAGGCTACTGTGCGCATTTGTTGTGTTCCCCAGACATGAAGCGTCCTAAAGATCAAATAGGCTTTTCATGCGTTGTCAGGTAACTGGCAATAGCTTGCCTTATAACAATAAACATGCATAGTGTCAATATGCAATCACAAGGGACGGGCGGAGAATGCACCTTTAAACCCTTTTGTGAAAGCGCACAAACTCAAACGAAGTTAACACAGACTCAACTAACCAACAGTTAACAGACTCAACTAACCAACATCTTCATCACATCGTAGTACCGTTTAACAACAATTTAGGCAGGCAGAGTTTGTCAACCCCGAATTTCCTTGATAACCCAGAGTTAAATCTGGGTAGGTTGAACTCTATTCGTAGTATAGGCCACAGGTCATGGTTAAAACAAAATAAACTCAACCAAGTTGCATGCATTTACTGCTCAGCACAAAAAATACAGTGCAATAACAACAGCATACAGTCAGTCTGTTTATTTTAGCTAACCTATAATGCCTTTGACAGTGCAACAACATTGCAAGTGCAGATTATATTGGCAATATTGTTTTTTCTTTGCCACAGTTCTTTCATTGTGCCTTTTTCTGGCATGTGAGGTCTAATATTGGTCACAATATTGGTGTTTGGCTGCAAAAACGTTTATACCTTTTTATATCCATTTAAATGCAGACCAACTGCTGAATATGATACAGAAACAGTAAGGAGTGAGTAATCTATTCTTTGCTAGTATTTTCTATGAGCAGTTGGAGGAGTACCAGTATGCCAACAACTGAGGCAGGTAGCTTGTAATAGCCATGGCCTGTCCAGGATACAGTTGGCAGTTAGATGTACTGTAGGCCTACTAATAAACTGTTTGTATGTGGGGATTTCTGCTTTGATCAACAGTAGGCTATTTATTATGGTTGAAATCAAGCATAGCGATAGTTCAGGCAGGCCACGATGTCACGCCTGGCCACGATTAATCTCAATTGTCTGCTCACTGCCCATTTTATCTCAGTGACCAGAAAACTCAGATGATCACGGCTAATCTAGTCAGGGCACTAACGTTCATAGCCTGCAACACCCATTCTTGGCGCTTCTTCTGCAAGCATTTTTGCATCCCACCTCCTCCCCACCTCCTCCTTTAATGCTGTGTTTGTGTGTGTTGATGACTCTATGTCACGGTGTTGTCTTTGATGCTTGCTCTGTTCTGTACAGGGGCCTTTTTGCTCTCTCTCTGCCTTGGGCTTTCCATGTACACTCATGGAAGGGCAGGGAGCTCCCAGAAGAGAGCCATACGTCCAAATATAAAAAGCTTGATGCAAATATTGTTGCAAATGTTGTTGTCGTCATTTTGTTTCATTTTGTACACTATGAATAGACCATTGGAGAAACCCAACAAGTAGCTATCATTGATGTCTATGCTTTAACCTTTCTTTATTTGTTACATTTTTACTGTAAATCGTACGGTGGTCATGCACCGAGAACTTTGGTCCTCAATGTGTTTGTTATATATTTGTAATAATTGTGCATTTTACAGAAATAATGTCTAGACACCACCATAGACAGCACAATTATAGCAATAGTACAACTTATAGGTTGCTAATTGGCCATGGCCATCAGCTGTCCAATCTTGTCAGTCCTGCTGGTTTGATGGACTTGGGAGCATTCCTCAGTGACTCTAGGTTGTGAGTTTCTTTCTTAAAGGATTGTAATCAATACCATTCACACTGCCAGAAGAGCTTTATGTGTGATATATGGGGTATGTGCACACACTCGCATACTGTCTGAGCGTAAAAACAAAGATTTATCTAATTTCTCCAAGTTCAAGGGATTTAGACTGCGGCTCCCACGGATTCCTTCCAGACATTCCAAGCGTATTATTGATTATAGTGTCTGGATGGACAGTGTTGTTACTGTTTTGTGGTTTAATTTAACTGATATTGGTGATTCATTTTAGTTAAGATATTCCAGCCATTACTAATAAAATGAATGGTTGATAATCTGAGGTTTGCATACAAAATAATATAACCATATATATCCATAATATTTTGAAATATTCTCTCACTGCTTTATAAGACTGTATTCACTTTGCTGTCTTGGACTATTTAAAGACTAAAGTTTGAAATGTGTGGAGATTGTGGGGAGATTTTATGATCTAAATAAAACGCGATATTAAATATGGCTCTTGACATTGCCAGAAGTCATTATCTCTATGGCTTGGATGTCTAAATACTATATGGTCGACTGATAATGAGAAGGTGTTGAGTGAAAGGGCAGACTGGACCTGGCGTGGAAACACGCACACACACACGCACACACACACGCACACAAGCAGAGAGACATGGCCACCATGTTGTCATGGTGTGTGGTAGAATGGATTGTATATAAACATGTCTCAGCATTGTAAATTATCTGAGCTATCTTGAATTTGAAAAGCAGAGGACTGTATAAGTTTGTGGTGCCAGTTCTATCTGAACAGCACAAGCCTGGCCTGCTTTACACCACACCAAGAAAGGAAGTGAGTTTTGAGTTATGAGCATGGAATTAAATGCACAAAACACTGATATTGTCAATCTGACAATCTCAAACATGCATATTGTAAATGTAGCACTTTGCAAGGCAAGGCTTGGTGTGGCCATTTAATTTGACCCCAGCTTGTCCAACAAACAAGGCACATAGATTTGATGATAATATTAATATTAAGATTCTATATGGATTGTCAATGCTAAAGAAGAATGATCAGTGGCTCGCCTTTGACATTATGCTATGCTAAATTGATTATTGCTCTGAGGTCAGACACACACAGAACCCTCTCTGTCTCCTGGGAAGTTTTACGCTATGTGAGAAAAAACCCTGCTTGGCCATGGACCAGCGGAGGTCCCGCATCCCCTGCTCGACCACGCTCTGCGCTCGCTCTCCGGTAGCGCCGGGGAAGTCCTAAAACACCACGCTCCTCATTAGCCCCATGGCTGACCCCTGTGAATGTTCCAGAATGGCTCCTGAATTACTGTGAAGGGAAACTGATAGATCAGCTGTTCTCGGGAACCTGGCCGGCCGGTGTAGGACAATACAGAACAACACATGGCCGGTTTTCAAAGCCTCTGTTCTGCCCTGGTTCAAACCCCTGCTTAATAATGGATGTTGTTTTCCTGAAACAACAATCACTGCTGCTGATCTAATGGCACATTAGAAGCCTTTTAACCTAATGTAGCCTCTCAGGCTTCAAGCAGCGCTGCCTTGTGACTCCAGAGGCGGTGCTGACTGGGGTCGTTTGGCTTCCTATACTTTTTAATTACAACACAATACTGCTTATTATTCTCTAATGCATCTAGCAATACGTCTATTACTTTGTAGTTTCACTAGCAGAAGCTAGCACAACGTGCACGTGCATGTATGCATGCATGCATGCATGCATTAAGATGCAGTCACACGCAGTCCTAGATTATAAGAAACATTTTAAATAGATCATACGACTAAAATAATAACGAAATATAATGAACACTACATATCTAACAACACATAATTTAATAATATACTTATTTACTATTTTTTGTAGGGGGGTTCCTGAGCCCTGCTTAGGGCACACATGACGCTGGAAGTCTGAAACTCAAATTGAAAGAATTTATTCATTCAGGGATATTTCCACTCATTGAGACAGTGTTTGTTTGAGATAATCTCCAGTTATTAGACAGCTGTGTAGATTAAGCTCTTAGTGGAATGCTTATTCCTAGGTACATGACATTTGACACCAAATGAGCTGTTATGACTTGACTTAGACAATTCGTTATAGTTAGAGCTTTGTTCTAACTAAAAATAAATGCTTGTTTTCATCGCTCTGTGCTTATTTTGCCATGATGAAGTACCCCGATTTGGGATATTATTAAACTTCTACCACAACTGGATTAAATCAGGAAGAAATCCTATCAATAAAATCATGAACATCAAAACCTGCTATTAATAAACATCCTGCTATTACCGATTGTTATGATTATGTTGATGTAAGTGACATTGTGCCACTATAACTTTATTTTACCAGGCAAGTCAATTAAGAACACATTCCTAATTGTTTCCAGAGTTAAATATATAGCCACCAGCAAGTATTGGTACCTCGCTCTCTAACATCACAGTCAGCGCTATACAAATACTGTCCCCGTTGGCCTTTCCCATAGTTCTGAGTAGCCTTGTGTTATTTTACTCCTGCCTGCATCAACACACACACACACACACACACACACAGACATACTGAGGCTAATCTGGAGACCGATTTTTGGTATGGAACGTGGGAAAGAGGATGGAGGGGACTTTTGTACCATTATGGGAGCTGACATGAGGGGGCGGCCCACTGAGAATCTCTTACACGCGCACGCACCCACGCACGCATAGAGGCAGAGCTGCTATTCACTGGTTTAGAGCTTACTTAGATGCTGTAATATTTAAGGAGTTGTATCGTTAGACATGGGAGTCCCACAGTCAGAATGAATAAAAAGCCAAACACAAATTAGGTATGTCCAGAGGACCAGCTTTGTAAACGTTCAAGATGAGAAGAGAGAGTGGGAGTGAACTCACTTTGATGCTGAGGGCAGAGGGCTAAGGCTTTATCAAAGAGAGGTTAGCCTCTGGTGGTCTTCACTGCTCAAGACACGGTCTCACTGTGTTTATGCCAGCCCATCAGTAACAGCATAGTCAGTAGGCTATGGCTGGAGAAGTGCCTGCATGATGCCGTCATGTTGTCAACATAGCAACTGGCCTGTCTAATACAATGCCTTGTTAACGTTAAGGCCGCTTCAGCTACTGTATCAAGTGACGTACTTTGATTTAGGGAATATCTCAAATATAGTGCATCCCGGGGAAGCTGACGCTATAGGTGATGTTTGAGTCCACTGTCCAAAATCAGCTGCTTGACAAGATCACGTTTGGTTAACCTTTATTTATCAAGGGCAGTTGACTAAGCAAAAGCATATATGATCTAATTTGCACTTTCACCCTATTATAGTTCTCGCTGAAACCCAACGAAGGCTTTTGGCAGTTTCATTCCTAATGATAGGGATTAGCGAGGGTTAGCATGATGGTCAGAGCTGAAGTCCTGACCGCTGAGATACTGATCCAGGCCCATGACAGAGTTGATCTCTGCAACAGGTGCCTTGCTGATGTAGAGCAGTGGATTTCAAACAGTCAGTTGTGAGAGCCAATGGGTCTCTGCAACTGCATTAACTTATCCTGTATCCTCCTACCCTATGTAAACTGTTAGATTCATTGAGCGCTGAGTGGGTTAGGCAGGCATTTGACTGTATCTGTATACGCATGCAAGTGTGTGTCTGCGTGTACGCGCGCACGTGTGTGTGTGTGTGTTTGTGCCAGTCACAGTGTGACCTTGACCTCTGGCATTGTGGGAATGTGCAGTTCGCCACGGCTGGTACAGCTGTTACCGTCTGTCTCTTTCTCCGCCGCACACATTCAGTTTGATATCACCTGAATCCTTCTCATGAACTGTACACAGACACGGTTAGTATGCTATTGACCTAACATGATTTACGAGTCATGCCACGTATCTAGATGTGGCTATTGTTGGGCACATCTGGACACTACCTATCTTCCATATGTTGACATGTAGACGTACTGTAAGGAGTCTGTTTTTGAGATGCTATCTAAGCGGGACCCTTGGCCATTGTTAGCAGAGTGCAGAGTGGAATTACCGCCATTAGATAAGACATTTCGTAGCTTTATGACTGTTAGTACATCTCAAGCGTAATGAATTCTAGATGTGAGGCTAGATAGCTGCCAGAAGGTAGTGGAATGGAACTCCATCTATAAAAGCAAGAATATACATTGAATCAACTACATTACATGTAAATGTAATGTAACATTACATTTACATTACATGTAAATGTAATGTTATAACATTAACATGATTGCATTAATTACAAAACTTCTAATTGTATAGTAATTGATATTATGAAAAGTTCCCTGCTCATTGACAAGCAATATATTATCATATATTTATTTCACTAAATGTCACTGAAGGCAATCTGCAGTGTTTGGTTGGAAAACAAAGTCTACACGCTCTTGAGCCATGATTACAGTTCTGTCATTGTTCTAAGAGAAACATATTCAAGTTCAGACCATTTCTTAGACACCAGGGTCTGCTCTGTAAATAAACATTCTTTCATTATAGCTGCATTACACACCATCCAAACATGCGTTGCTGTTTTCCTTAATAAGAAGTGTTCGTTAATGTGTACGAATGGCTGATTAAAGGAGAGTTCACTTTTCACTGTGAGCTATGACTTGTAGTAAATGTGATTATTGGGCATTCGACCAGGCCTTTCAACATTTATTTATTTAAGTCTCTCTGCATCATTATGACACCAGTTTGTCCCACCTGGGACGATAAATTATTAAATTACGCAGCTATTCGTGGATTTGTAATGCAATTTATTTTCTGTGATCCCAGTAGCGGTGAAGAACATGCTGAATTCACATCTCAAGTTCTAGAATCGTTTGTCTTTGGCCGCAAAAGCAACATTGAATGCATAGTGAATTATACAAAAAATGCGTCCTGTCCTCCCAAATTTAAGTCATCAGCATCCACTGATATATAGTGTATCTCTCACACACACACACACACACACACATTCTTCTCCCTTCCAGTCTGCCACCTTGTCTTCCTCCTCCACCCTTATAGCCTCATTATTTTCTCCATCTTAGTGTCATTTTCTTATGTTTGGAGCACTGCCTTCTTCTCAGCCCAGTCAGGCCCAGAGAAGCAGCTGGAAGGAACCACTGGTTGCTAGGGGTGCGCAACATATCGACTCAGTATCGTTATCGCAATATCACAATGCGCAATATCACGTTGCGCATTATCACATCAAAGATTTTGCAGGAAGTGCAATATTCAGTTTATTTAGTGGAGAGATGCGTCCTTTGGCTGTTTGGCCTAGTAGTGCTTGATTTAGACAGAAAAGTAAGATGTGTGGCTGAGGAGGCTATATGACATACTAGAGATGGAAGAGGAAACATTAGTGGCCAAAAAGAATGCCTCCTCGGGAGCTTGGAATTACTATTCAATGTCACTATATTTTTATGCTTTTTCCCATAACCTTTGTGTTTTTACTTTGTTTAAAAATATCTGTCAAAGGCAGTCGTAGACCAAAAAGCATGCCTGTTCTGTCCAAATCGATATCACATTTTATCAATATCGTGCACCCCTACTCGTTTCCCAGGCTCTCACTCCCACATTCACCCCTGAGGCAGGGGCCGGTATGTGTGTGTGTGTGTGGCGCTGGCCCAGGTCAGAGCTCTGTAATTGTGGTGCACACTATCACAAAGCATGCGGTCTCGATAGGCCATTGTTATTCTTAGATGTGACGTGTCACAGAGCTGTCTCTCTACATAGCACTGCCACACCAGGCATGGCGGTGTACCAAATGTCATGTTTTTATGAAGAAATTAACATATCACCTCAAATGTGAAACACAATATGAATTGACTGACTGACTAAATGTGACTTAA
>JAODUH010009826.1:0-29880 GCA_027564835.1 Typhlichthys subterraneus
TCTACTCCGAGTTCCTCACGGATAGCTGAGCTTCTCACCCTATCTCTAAGGGAGAAGCCAGGCACCCTCCTGAGGAAACCCATTTCGGCCGCTTGTACCCATGAGCTTGTTCTTTCGGTCATGACCCACCCTTCATGACCTTAGGTGAGGGTAGGAAAAAAAAAAATGCTGGCAGCGCTGAACTACATTGTTTATTTGTTTGTTTTGAAAACAGGCGCTTGATGGACACAGGCCCTTAAGCATCAGATGTCAGTGGTGGATTATAGACGTTTAACAACTTCCCGGTTGAACTATACCTGCATTCTCTGGTGGTGGTCTTGAGGCCTCTCCAGCTCCTCTTCCCCCTCTGGGTTGTGGAAAAGATGATTGCCAAGGAAATCCCTGATCAGCGCCAAAAAAAAACCAACAAAACAAAAAAGGTACTTAGTGAAGGTCACTTTTTGTCTCAACTAGATCTCTAGTGTCTAGCCCTCATCCTGAACGCCAGGCACTCTTATCAGATGTCGTGTAGCTGCAGCGTTGAAGCAAACACACCTGCCACATTCCTGCTAACACAGAGGAAGGCGGAGGTCCTTACCGGGGTGACCGGCTGGAAGTCCCGTCCAGGGGGCGGAGCCGCGGCTGCTGCGGCGGCTGCTGCTGCGGCGGCGGCGGCAGGGCCTGCAGCGTTGGGCCCCCGGGAGGGCAAGTGCACGGGCCAGCCCTCCAGACCCTGCGGGCCCACCTGCACAAAGGGACCACAGTAGGTAGGGCTCAGCGGGCCGTTCACTGAGCCTGAAGAGGGATCTGACGTGCGCCTTTCCTGCTGCTGCCCCTACGGGGATCACAAGTACACACGTGGGCCCCATCAGAGCGCACGGCAGGCCGCGCCCTTCTCCTCGCTGCAGGAGCGCACGCCCTCATCCCGGTGCATTTAGCCCAATGACCCCCACTGTGCTTCCAGTAGCGTGGAAGTGACAGCTTTGAGCCACAAGGGGGCCCTGCTGCACTCGGGTTCACTCCAGCTGTCTGGGACGCATTCAAAAAGGCTCAGCGCCAGCCTGTCCCTACTGAAGGAGGTAACCTCCTATGCCCAACAGACGACTTGGCGTTACTATACTGTGATACATGGGTACCTGCGTTGGCTGCAGGCTGTACCTGTTTGTGGTGCTGCATCTGCAGTCTCTCCAGCTTGCACCTCTCTGTCCGCTCTCTCTGACACTCATTCTGCGCCTGGTGAAGCTGGCACACGCGCACACACACACACACACACGCGCACACACGCACACACACACACACACACACACACACACACACGTCAGCCGTTCAGCTAGCCTTGCGTATGAAGACTATACATCAATTGGTGTGCTGTTTTAATAATGCCCGCTAGAGGGCAGCAGAAACACATGGCTTACCTGGTTGGTTAAATTCGTCATCTGACCTTGCAGTCTCTCTACTTGCCGCCTCAAATCCTCTTTTTCCTCATTCATTCGCTCCCTGTCACTTCTTTCTTTCCTAAAATCCTCCTCAAAGATTTTCACCTGAAGTACAAAATATAATACAAGTTAAGTGCAAAAAAGTTAGTTTAAGTAAATGTGTAATTAGACATGGTATCTGGTCTTTAGGGCTGGCCCAGAATACTATATTAGTAGTATGGTATTTAGGTTTCAATTTTGGGATTAGACTATTCTTTTATTTGTATCTTACATATGCGCATTTGTCCTGTGACTAATAGTTTATCGGGAGAAGAAAACTTCCACATGTTGGGATTTCCCACTGGATGCACCAAACAACACATTCTGTTTCAACTGGCTTGGTCTGCAGCAGGGAGACGGGCTCTTCTTTCAACATGGACTGTCAATGGCTAATGCAGGCTGTACACTGCTCCTATTGGTTCAATTGATGTCAATCAAAACCTTGCAGCACTCGGTGGCTATTTTGAGAGATAGGCTAACATCGAACTACAGTAGCCTACCGGACAGAATGTAATGAAAATTGATATCTTATATGGATTTAATGCAACAACAGTCTGTGCAGTATTTATTAATGTAATGCGTCTTGGACTAAATATTTTACTAAATTAGATTGTCTAAACCTTTGCCAATATAACAAGATCATTGTTAACTGTGATCGATCGGTGGACTATTGGTGGACACTATGGTTCTTCATGCGTGAATAGTTAACTCAAAAGTTTAAGTAGGGCTACAATATGTTGGTGGTCTGACAAAACAGCCGTTGATTGTTTAGTCGTGTGCACATATTGACAGCCCGCAAGCAGTCCTGACTGCCTGCTTAGATGTTAAAACAGGAAACATGCGGGATGTTTTTAAATGGAGTTTTGAGAATAGGTAACACTTGTTTGGAAATAGCAACGAGAATTCAAAGCCTGTAAAATGGTATTCAGGCCAGCCCTACTGGTCTTTTGACAGTCAAACCTGTTCCTTAAGAACTGCTATTTGAGTAAGCAGCTCCTGCTTCTTCAGGTTGCTGGCTGCATCGCCATGGTTACCCGGGCCAGGTGGCTGCTGGGAGGAGGACGGGGATTGAAGGTTCAGGGCCTCCTCTAAAGCCTAGAAACGAAAGACAGGTGGTAGAATACGCATGGCAGGGATGTACCGAGTGCATTTTTGCATGGAGAAAATCGTATTATGTAACCAGCTGATCAATCAGTGAATCTCAAACACACACACACACAACGTGCCTTGTGGTTGACACCAGCAAACATTGTTTGAGTCACACTACTCTCTACTCCCCTCACAACACAGGCCTATAGTATGTGCACTTACTCGGTTGAGGCGTTGGATTTCCTTTTCCTGGTACTCTCTCTGTTTACTGAGGGGCAGCAGTTGGTCTTGCAGGTAGCGAATCTTTTGCTTCAGTTCAGCGGTCTCAGAGTTCAGACACTCCTTCTCTCCCTGACACACACACACACACACACACACAGAATATTAATTTCAAACCAAACAATGCATTACCCACCTAACATGCATTCACACTAGGCACTACACAGGCAACTGACTCCTGTGTTCATTTGACTGGCGCTGCGGCAGAATCATTGGTGCCACCCCAAAACAAACTGGCTAGTAGACTTCTTACCTGAAACAATGTTTGACTAACACTTTGTTAAGCACGGACTACATTCTTGATAGCCTAAATAAATCAGTCTCAGTTCAAGACAGCTCTGATGATTGTTTAGCTCTTGTGAAGTGTGAAACTCATGAAACAGCGTGCGAGCGAGACATGCACAATACAGACGTTCTTTGCGGTGCAAAACTATTCTCTTTAACCTCAGAGCGCATCACAATTTGCAAGAAAAGACTACCTTAGCCAACTAGTTAATTATAAACTCTGGTAATTACTAGGACTGCCCCCTGAAACAGTTTTATTTTGTCTTCCCCATGTGCATTACAACAACAGAATACATATATAACTACAAAAACTGCAGAGCACAGGAATAATATTCCAATGAGGAAGTATAAATTAACCATCAGACCTACGCACACACACACAAATGTTTTAAAACACCCACATTTTTTCAGGTTTTTATTGAAATGTAAGCAGTTAAAGTCCAGTGAATAATCTGAAATGAAACGTTAAGTGGTAAACTGCCAGAGGTTAAAACAAATAGTTTAGGTTACCAAAAACTGAAAAAGAATGTACATTTCAGAGTTATTCAGAAAGGCCTCTTTCAGGGAACAAGTAATGGGTTAACAGCTTACAGCTGCTCTGCAGCAAGTAAATCAAGCCTTGAAAGTTGATGCTAACAATTCCTATAGGTGTCCCAACTTTTAATTAACAATGGAAGACAGACAGACAAGTATAACCCTTAAAAGTGTAGGTTTCCTTTAGAGAAATTGCAAAGAAAGCCAAGGTGTCAGTGAGTAGTTTCCTCCACCATCAAAAAGGCACTTGGAAACTGGAGAAAATTGACAGGAATAGGTCTGGCGGACCCAAAGCCACAACAGAATCAGAAGAAAAGTTTCTGAGTCAACAGCTTGCGTGACAGGCGGCTCACAGGACAACAGCTTCAAGCACAGCTTAACACTGGTCGAAGTAAGCAAGTCTCACTTTCAACTTTGAAGAGAAGACTTCGAGCTGCATGTTTGACAGGTCGAGTGGCAGTAAGAAAGCCATTGCTAAGATGGCAAAATAAGAAAATGAGGCTTGCCTGGGCCAAGAAGCACTGCAGGTGGACTACTGAAGACTGGAAGAAGGCCTTATAGACCGATGAATCAATTTTAAAGCTTTGTTTCATCACGCAGGGTTTATGTACGCCGTCGAGTAGGCGAAAGGATGGTTCTTCGGTGTGTGACATCAAAGATGGTGGGGGAATCGTAATGGTCTGGGGCTCTTTTGCTGGATCCAGTCGGCGACTTGCACAAAGTGAGTGGCACCCTGAACCAAAACAGCGACAACAGCATTTTGCAGTGCCATGGATTGCCATTGTAGCAAGAATGACGGCTGTTATATCTGTAAAACTATTCCATGATTTAGTTTTTATCTCCAATTGTTTATTTGTTCTATGCTTTAATTTCAGAGTACATTGAGACATTAAACTGTGTACATTTGAATAAAAACTGGAAAATTGTGGTTTCCTAAAACGTTTGACCGGTAGTGTATATATGAATTATAGCTCTGGCTTCATCAACTCAAAAAACTTGAGTGGAAAAAAGGACAGGAACGACAAATTCCAAATTGTTCAAAAGTACACCGTTTTCTTCTTGCTAGAAACCCCTACATTGCTATAAATAGCCTACCAGACACCAACATTTAATTATGCAATGCCGTTAATTTCTGTGGAATGGAAACTATATTTTAGATTACCGGTATTTGAGGTTTATCCTTTAAAAACAATGTCATCCAAACCAATGTTTTTAACAGGCATAGTTTGTTTTAGGGGTGGTCTGTGGAACTCTTGAAATTCTTCTTTGAATTTAAAGAAAAACAGTTGAAGGTGCTTTCACTGGTCATTTCTTTCAGTTTTTTTTTGTGCAGTAAATGCATACTCTTTGTAAAGTCAATGGGTAATCAGATTATGTGATTTAAATATTGACCAAATGAATCATGATTAGCATTTATTCCATCATCGTGCAGTCCTACTTCTGATAGTAACGTTCTGCTTAGTGGAGCTTTAGACGCAGGCTGCGTTTTCCATGGGTGTTGACATGCATCGTATACATCCCCACCTGTACATTTTCAATCTTGGACTTGGCCAAAAGCAGCTTCTTGTCATAGTCCCGCTGTCTCTGCTCCCGCTCTGCCTCCAGCTCCAACACGGCTTTCTGGGAGTCGGCCAGACGCTGTCTTAGGTCTGTGATCTGTGGGGGCAGATGACCCATTTAATGGAGGACATCCTTCACCAAGTCCACACGTCCCTGAGCATAGTACAATTATCGCTCACACACACGAGACCTCGTGTTGACCTTCTGGGAAGACATTAATATCTCCTGGGGAAATGAGAGCAGATGTGATTATTATAGACTAGAGCGTAAAAAAACTTCCCTGTACCAAACGGTCTCCCAGGGCAAGTATATACAAAGTTCTGTTTATGTGCTTTATTTTATACAGATAGATCTTAATGACGCAAACGGATATGTCATGTTAAGCCCAAGTGAACATAGTGTGTATATGTGGTTTTGTGAATCTTTGTGGGTGCGTGTGGTTTTACAGAGGGGAGTGTGTGAACATGTGTATGCTGGCCTCCAACTGCACCAGCAGGAAGTCAATGGGTACCAGAAAGGGGATTTCTTGATGAAGTGCGACAACCCTGGTTGTAAAGCATGCACACTCATGTTTAACCATTGCATGTCTGCACCTTTTCCACTAAACATGAGAAAAGACGCACTGCTAAATATGTATTGCAAATGTACATGCTGTATATGAACATACCACCCACACTTATTTTAAATTCTTCATGGATCACCTTAACGTGAAAATCTCTCTCTCATTAGGTTAAAGAAGTTTGAGAAGAAGACGTTTTTAAGAGGTCAAAATGTTTCGTATGACATGCAATTTGGTGGAGGCTTGAATGACGAACGCAATAGTATCAAATAGGTCAATTTGAGTAGACGGGACCAAAATATGAAAGCATATATGAAAACAGAAACGAAGAACAGTCACAGTGACAACTCTTGCAACGATTACACTTTAAAATCCAATAAACACTTCCTTCTATGCTCTCCAAAACAGTCATTGCAATACCTTCTGTTCAAACTGTGACTTCATGGAGTTCCACTGAATGTCCCACTGTTTGTTGACCTCTAGTACCTAGAAAGAGATGACAGAATCTAAACCAGACGACACTGGAAACAAAAGTCACCCAGACTTTCCCTTATCTAAACAAAGAGAACCAATGAGAGCAAAAATACTCACATCCTTTCTCTGCTTCTCCAAAAGCTTGATCTTCTTTTCATACACCTCTGGGTCACAGGGCTTTGTCTGGGGTTTCTCTGAAGGTTTCCCAGTCTGGAAAGAGAGAAGATAATGGACAGATGCGTGAAATATTCCCCGGGATAATTAAATATTTTCCAACCAACTGATGCCACGTTATTAATACACACAGACCATTTCATGTAGAGGTACTGTACAGGCAGAGCAAGATGAAAAACGGAATTTGGGGAGCAAAAAAAAATAAAAAACAATACATCACTACTAACTCACTCTGGTTTTTTTAGACCAGTTTACTGGCGACGACAAAGAGCGCTCTTGAATAAAGTGTAACTGGTTTTTGAGCTGTGAACAAAGCAATAGGATTTTTCTCTGATGAGACATTGATGTTTGTGTTGTTCATATTGCCCATATAATGTAGATTTTTATAAAACTCTACATTATATGGGCTGAAAACGGATATACACTTCACATCCGTTAAAAATCACCACAGGACTTTTAAACCGTGTACACTGTCTGCTCATATGTCATCAATTTCAAATGCTAACGTCAATATGGGCCCCCATCCCAGCCCCTCCCCTCAAGGCCGACGCACACTGAAGGCGTCGACGCGCGTCAAGAGACGCCAGTTTTAAAGCTAGTTTTTTTAGCGGGGAAACGGGCACTGGCGGCGTCTGACACGCGTCGACTCCGATAAATAAATGTAGTATTATATAGTAGTCATAGAGCATTGTGTAAAATAATGTGTCACTAAAAACATGCATTAGTAGATAGTAGTCCTAGAGCGTTATGTAACACTACGAGTTTGCTTACTTTCTGTGGCGTTGTGACCTCCATCTTGGACCTTACGCAGGGAGAATCCTTTTTGACCGGCTCCTCTGTAGCCTCTGGAGGGTCACCATCAGTTGGTAACCCTGGCACAGCTGCCATGCCCGTAGTCACTCCTCCGGTGACGAGCTCCTTCAGCTTCTGGTTCTCCTGCCTGACACCGCCGGAGAAAGACAAAGAACAGAGAGGGAAGGATTCCTGAGAAATTACACTTTTCCAAGAGTTTTTTTTTCAAAAAAAAAATGGCGGGATTTATTATTACATTAATGAATCACGAGAAACGTACAATAAGCCTGAAACAAAAACAAATAGATTGATGGATTAGAGGGAACAAATTATATAAAAAAGGGAGCAGGTTTAGAAATGTTATAATAACCAAAATGTCTGACAAATTTAACATGTTTATATTAGTACCGTTTTATTTCCTAACTTCCTTTATTACATCGTTTACATCCTACTTTAGATGACAAAAGGAAAGAAATTACCTAGTACTCCCTCACATACATTGGATGATGTACTTTCTTAAATTAGACAGATTAGGTTTTCAGCAAGAGGTGAAACCAATACATTTAGTAAAGAGTGGACTGGCATATATTAACACACCAATTTTCACTGTATTTCCCAGTAAAAATGTTTTCATTGGTTACCATCGTGTGGTTTGATAGCATTATTAACTATTTGATACAGTATTTCCCAGTATAAATGATTTAATTAGCATTTATACACAGACAAAACACACACACACAGTTACATAATTAATAATAATAAAGTAAAAATAAAAACCACATTACCTAAGTTGCTCCAGGTCTCGATTCCTGAACTGATGATCCTCTTCCATTTTCTTTCGAAGCTCATTGTTCTCTTGCCTGAGTTGCTCGCAAAGTGTCTAAAACAAAAAAAAAAATTAAATAAAAATCATCACAGTAGTAGCCGTTTTATGCAAAATACCTTTGTAACGTATGCAATGACAACACTTTCCGGAAGTGAGGAAGTCAAATTTCATTGGCTCTCAGCATGGTCAATCACACGTCTGTATCCGTAATTCCAACAACACTAAAGCAGTGTACTTTCCATTTATTTTAAGCAGTAAACATAGCCTACACATTTAGCTGATTTACCTGCAAACAGCCAGTCTTGTCATTAGGTTTCCCTACGAATTCCTCAGTGTAAATTTAATATACAGTAAGTATCACTCATATTAATAGTATTATAGCAACAGGAAGTAGATGGAAAAGACATCAAAATTATTTTAGTGCGTTAAACATTTTAAATGAATCGCAACGATTTACACCGATATCTCTTATACAGTATGTGTGTGTATGTAGAATTTTTTAAGAATAAAATAAGTGAGTTCTGCATTTTATGGTCTACCTCAAGGAGGTCTTCAACATTTTCCGGGTCAACAATAATGCGTAGGGGGCATATAGTGCCATGTATAAAAAGGCCACTAATTAAGCCATTAAATTAATTATTTACATATTTATACTCCTAGCACAAGTTGTATTTATGTTAATGTATATTTTCTGAAAATACATTTTGAATCAAATAATTTGGAGGACCCCCTGTTGAAGACCTCTGGTCTACCTGATAGATTGTAAATAAAAAAAGCTAGGCGCAGACCATCTCTCACCCCAATCTTATACAATTAGTTGTGCAAATCCATCCAGTGTGAGAAAAATGTCTATACACTTCCATGGTGGAAGAGAAAAAAAAAAAATCTTGACAGTATCTAAGCTTGCTTGATGGAGAAAACCTGTTAATGACAGTGTCCACTTTGGACGTGTAGTGTCATATCAAGCAGTAAAATATATTTCTTCCATCATTTTTCCAACTTTTCCCCCGGCCACACCCACACTGCACGTGTTATGTCAAAGGCTCTGACAGCGAAGAACTCCGTTTCACTTTTAGCTCCAGCTTATCAAGTACAAACATATTATAATGCCTGTACTGCTGGCTTATTTGTTTTACTGCGTCAATGCTGAATTTGATCTCATCAGGGCAGCCATGGCTCAACACGACAAACAGGGTATCCACAGCATATTAAGGGATAGCAGTCAATTCAACATTGCATTTCATGTTTGTAATTACAAAGTATTGATTTAATAGCTTTGAATAAATAATGCAGTTAATATTTGAGATAATTAGTGTTCTGCCCAGTTCAAGCAATGCTTACACATGTCTCTGTACAGGTTTCCTATACGAGCATGTATACCACTGGACTTATTGTATTGCTTAGCGATATTTGAATTCGGATATTTTAAAAACACAACTCCACTTACGAAAACACAATTCTCAGAAAAGTTCGTATTCAGGGATTCCTAGAATAATTTTATAAATAAAATTAGGAACTACAAAACTATGTAGGTGATATAGTACCCCAATGTAACCCAACAATATCTATCACCATTACCACAATGAACATAAATAGCAATGATTATTGTTGTGCCACTGCACAGAAACAGTACTCAACAAACATTAGGGGGTTTCCTAAGGCTGCATGCTAAATACCTGCAGGAGCGAAGTCCTCTGCTCATTCTTCTGGACCTTAGAGGACAAATGGTGAAACTCCACAGCCATGCGGCCCAGGTGGGCCAACAGCTGGTTTGGATTAGACTCCTCTGCAAATATGCTGAAGGAACTCTCCAGTCTCTGCAGCTGGCTTGCTAGCTCCATGTTCTCCTGGGGCAGCAGGGGGATTACTCCTGCCTAGAGGAGTAGAGTCACAAGCACAGGAAGGCATTGCATTCTAGCTTAGTCAATGGGTTAATCATTACATGCAGGGTCAACAGTCAATAGGGTCTCAAGATGGGGGGGGGGACATACAAACAGAAAGGATGGCGAGTAATCATTTAGGTATTTCTTCAAACTTAAGAAACAAGTAAAGCCAGTTGTTCCCAACTTGGTCATTTGTCATTATTTCTGTAGTTGTTTATGGGAAGCACAACTAGAGTACAGTATTCCCTCTCTGTAAAGCACTTCTGTATGAAAAGTGTTATATAAATAAAGATTATTATGTTCAACGGGAACAGTAGAATTGTACACTGAACAAAATAGTCTAATAAAGTGCTATTAAAGCATTCCCTTGGATGTAGCATGTGAATCAGTGACATAATTGCTGTCTGTGATAATCCTGGACTTTCCCTGGTTGACTCAGGCGGGAGCAACCAGAATTGAGTTTTTTGTTGTGTCACTGAGCAGAAGAGGTGTTCCTGATATTGGTGAAAGTACAACATATGGACAGAGAAGCCAAATAAAGCTATATAGTTTAATATCATATAGTTGTTTCAGTTAGTAGCAAAAGGATGTTAAGTATATAACTCAAAAACTGATTATCTTACAACAAAAGATTTGAACGAGAACACAGTTAGACAGAACTGGCACGGCTCAAACATAGATAAAATCATAAACAAGTTTATAACTTACAGCCTGGCCATCTGACACCTTCTCCTCTACATGGACCACTTCAAACTCTAAGGCCTCCTAGAAATACACAAGGAGCACAATAATAAAAGCTATACACATCACAAAGAAAATAAGGATGTTCCAGTTTAAGTATTGGCATAAATTTACTTAGCTCTATCTAACAATAAAAGGCCTGATTTTATTATACAACTTCAGAAATCATCTTCTCTGTGGACGATGATGGCAACATCATTCCAACCCTTAATATAATGTGCATTACTCACATTGGTCTTCTCAGACTGGAGGGCCTTCCCAAAGGAGCTCGGCGACTCGTCCTTCTGGTCATTCACAGGACGGCCATGCAGCTTACCTTAAAACAGGTCAGACACTTTGAAAATAGAAACTAGATTTGTCAATCATTGTATTCCATTAGCAGCTGTGGCTGCAAAGCAACAGCTCATTACCAGCCAGTCTGTGTGGTGTGCTATGCATCTCGTTGTGAATAGGCCCTCCCATACACAAGCTAGTAGCGAAACTGGAGGACTTGAGGGCCTCGTTGTCTCTCACCAACTCCTCAACTCTCTGACGAAGTCTGGATGCCTCGGACTGCGACTCCTCAAGCAGATCACCTTCAGTAGAAAAGCCAAATATGTTCACAGACTGTCTCTTTCGTGTCCGCAAATCCCCGAACATCTTCAACAGATGACTGCATAAAGCATTGTGCCGTGTACATTGCACTAGAGCCTGGCCAAGATTAGCAGGCAAACAGTCCTCTAGTTACAGGGGCAGGCAACACATAGGATGTGGCATGACTACTTCATGGGAGTGTGTGTATATGTTGTAATGAATACTCTTTGGATGAGTCATGAAACAGAGTCACAGCCCAAAGGTACATTCACAGGACACCTCTCTGACATGATTGCATTAACAGGTTTCACTGCATTCCTACTTTTGTGCCACGGGACAATGCAAACCCCACGACTGAATGTGATAATGCTAGGTTTGTTTGGTATACCTTCTCCAAAGTAAAACAAACTTAGAATCATTTACATTTGCTCTGAACTGCAAGCAGAGTGAAATTGCTTAGATAGTTGAGGTTGAAACTACAAATAAAACCACAACACCGATGTTCAAATATGCAACATAAAATCATTACTTGAGAAAACCCTCTAATAAGACAGTACTATATGCAACAGGACACCAGGGACGCAGCTCCGCCGAGCAGCTGGTAGAGACATCTTCTCCACAGCCGTGAGGTAACTATGTTTTGGGCACGTACCTAAGCTCTTCAGCCCCTTCATCCTCTCTCGCAACATGCTGTTCTCCTCCAGGAGCTGTCGATAACTGCTCGCTCCTCCGGCCTCGTCTCGGGCCTTGGCCTCACTCCCGCCTGGGTCATAGATGCGGTAGGGGCCTTTGCCTTCCATTGCCACTGCTTCACTGACTAGACATGGTGCTCTGAACTAGGGAGACAACGTGAAACAGTTTGACATTTGGTGTCAAGTATAAGCGCATGGAAATTAATTAGCATAAATTTGTGGAAAAACAAACAAATGGAAAAATGGCAAGCACATTTGCCCTTAACAAAAACAGCTTTGAAACAAAAAAAGGCCCCAGACATAGGCATTCATTACATACTGCAATAGCAGCATTACGTTTCCCCACCCTTTCCACTCACATTTAAAGGTCACAATCATAGGGGGACTTTTGAAAAACTATTTCAATGTTAACTATTTATATAAGATCACTAACTGTATGCAAATAGAATTGTAAAGTAATACATTCTAACACCAATGAACAGTGATCATGACATGCATAGTAAGAAACCTGTTTAAACACACTGTATGACGTGAAAGAACACAGCAACATAATTGTAAACGGTGCATAATGCCAGCACAGAACCACTGATATCAAATGACATTGGTGGTAGTTGGTTGATGGTTGAAATCATGCTATACACCCTGTTTAATGTGTTACTGTACCCCCTTGGTGTCTTTTCGACCTCGTTTTCTCTCTTCGTTCATTATTCATAGCACGGCAGGTCTTAAGTATCAGTACAGCAAATCAACATGTTAGATAACTAGAAAGACAAGCAAACTCGCACCATCATACAACATAAACCAATAAGTCTTAATACTACATTCCTTCGTTAAATGTAAACTACATCGATATGATTAACCAAACATCTTTCAATAGCTGTAGGCAGTAACTACTGTAAGCAAACCTTTATGTTGGCTATTTTGGGCAGCTAACAAACAACGTGTTTAAATGAAACAATAACTACTCAATGGCAAAGTGAAACTAACGAAACGTTATCTGAATTCAGAGAGAAAAAAATATAAACATATCAAAATAAGAGATAAATAGGTGTCAGATACAGCACACTCCATCTTATGTCAGCTATGTTAACCAGGTAATCATAGCTAAATAATCAGTTTTCGCTGTTGTCATGCAAATAGCTAGCACTACGTTAGCCATCGGACAGCTAACATTAAATGACCGTACGGGACAAAGAGTCGCAAGCTGCAGTTATAAAAACAGACAATCACATTTTAGACCACTACCGTAGTTCGACATTGTAGTAAAACTACCATCAGTAGAACAAAGAGATGTCTTCTGCTAGCTACCTTTCAGCTCCAGTGGCCTCTCTTCTACTGCCAGACTATTGCGGAAGTGGTCTGTGCTGTAACCTGGGAAATTCCACCTCGCCAGAAACGTTTGATGTAAACAGGGCTGATTGACAGCACAGCGGGCCAATGACTGCAACGCTTACCACCGCTAGGCCCCAGACAGTAAGTTAATGCTGGAGCAAACAGCAAAGTAGCATACCTGAACACATAATCATAGTATGCTTTGGCTATAAACATATTTTGTGTCACCAAGCTCACATATTGACTAAATATGTTCGCTGTCAAATTGTTGAGACTCACCATATACAGTAAACATTGAGGTCTTCATTGTATTTCGGGCCAATGACCCATTGGCTGACAGAAACATGGCCCTTTCACATATGGTATAAATGTTTTATTTACCAGGCCAACAATAATGTGTAGGGCGGCGATAGTGCCATGCCATCTAATATGCCATTAATTATAGCACATGGTGTATTTATGTTAATGTAATTTTCTGACATTTACATTTTTGAAAGAAAATCAGTTTGGGATCAAATAAGTACCCCCTGTCTATAGCCTATAGCCTACCTGCAGGGTTGGGGAGTATCTGATTACATGTAATCTGATTACATGTAATCAGATACAACAACAACAAAAAAGTAACTGTAATCCATTACAGTTACCAGCTCAAATAGAGAAAGCGTGACTTCTTGGACTACTTTCACATTTTTAGGGAGGTTTGCAGAAGGAAAATGCATAAAACAATTGGATGTTCTCTTAATTAATGTCAATCAATAATTGAGAAAATGCCCTACTTTAATCTAATCCCCTGAGCAACATGGTCACAAAATAAAAAGATTTGCCCTGCTAAAAAATCCATCATAAACCATCATGAATTCCATGCTGTCCAGGCTGGTTCATACTGGTTAGTGCTGGGGTAGTGCTGGTCTAGCTGGTATACCAGCACACCAGGAACCAGCATGGGATGCTGGTACACCAGCAAACAGCATGGGATACCGGGGTACCAGCAAAAGGTTCCAGCATGCAAAACATACCTTATGCTTGTGAACAGCGATGCTGGATTTTTTAACAGGGTTTAGGCGTGAAGTAATCTAAATGTAATGGAAAGTAATCAGATTGTGTAACTAAATTAGGTAATACAAAAATGACATTACTGATTATTAGTCTGGTAACTAGTAACTGTAACGGATTACATTTGAAAATCAACCTACCAAACTCTGCCTACTGCTGCTTCACCTGTTTACTGTAACTGACACAGCTGTGACTCCTGATGATGCCTTTTTCCTACATGCCGCAGGAGTGGGCTGTTTTAATTGTATGTACTGTAGGTCTGGTGCTGCACAACAAATGCCATCTTGAGGCATTACTATGCGCAGGCTATGTAGGAAACTCTGGACTCCCCCAGCTGGCTTTTTAGAATTTAGACAAGAATGGCAAACAATGGTAACCTGACATGCCAGAGGAATTGTTGTCACAAGACCATATGGGGAGTGTACATTGAAACTGTTTGTGAATGGCTGTACTTTCAAAAGAATACTTGGCAGTTGATTGGATGAACCATCTGGTCGTTTTCGCTGTCGGCACCATGGTCGGCACACCTAAACCACACCCATATAGCTATAAACACAACGCTGATTGGAAAACCACGCCAGTATAGCTATAAACACGAGGCTGATTGGAAAGTTCAGTTGATACTCGGACACATTCAACTGATCCCAGGCTTTCCATACTGATAGAGAGCCGATATCACTTCCACATTATGGGACCTTGGAAAAAATATGTATGGTAGTCAACGGGGAGAATACAATTATTTTTAGATCCCGTATACTTTGTGACAAAAAACACACATATGATGTTTGACTATTTAAAAGAAAATTGAGTCTTGACACACATCATACGTGTTCTTTGTGTAACAATTCAAAAGTATGTTTTACATGTAGGCATATTACAATGCACAGCCCAATAATGTAACCAGCAGCATATGCCATTTGTATGATACACATGTCACTATATACTGTATAATACATCTTTATATAGTTTTTATATGGAGGCTTTAAACCACTGGCACCACATCAGCAGAGTCTCCATCCTAAAGCATCACATTGATGGAATGTGAAATGTTATTATGGCTTTAGTCTTAAGATTTTTAGAATGTATGTAGGCCTACATAGGATATAATAGAACATTTAAGCAAATGGAAAAATTGGGGAAAAAAGCAGCACCTTTTTGTTAGGTGAATTAAATATTTTCGTCAGTTGTAGATTTGTTTATATGTACTCAGTTGTTCAACTGACGTGTCTTAACAGGTAGGCCTTATCTACATTGTTTGTATTGGCATTTATATTGTAGAATCACAGAGTTACATGATCATATTAACATGGAAATGTTTGAGTAGAAAAAATAACAACAAACAATTGAACACACCTTGAAATAATATACAGATTTGTTCAGTCCGAGAATTATGTTTAAATACATTTTAAGAATGTGACATTTTCTTAAGTAGCATAGTAACTTAATTATATGCAACTTAACTTAATGTTGTGCACAACAGCATTAAATAACTAATATCATCTCGAAAATATTATAAACTCTAATAATTACAATGCAAATTGCAAATTGCAAATTGATCTAAATTGTAATACATGACCTGCAATTTGACATAAGTTTGCACACCAAATAACTAAAAATATTTTCCATGTAATTGAAAAAACGGTTTATCTTGCAACAGATGTGTAAAATGGTATCTAACGCTTTTTTATACAAGCTATTAAATATAAAATTAACAACTCACCCACACATTCTGTTTGTATCAGAGTCACTTTTTATAAACTGGTAAATAGGGGGAAGCAATTGCATAGAGTCTTGGGGAATTCCCACATAACCAATCTGGTATGTGGCATGTTAAGTCACTAAAACACAAGTGAACAAATATCTAATCAAACTCATGCATCTTTATTTATAATTTATATGTACCATGCTTTATTATTGAACTATATTTGTTATGCATCACTACATAGCAAAAAGGAATGATGGACAGGCCTCAAACTGTAATTAAACAAATTCTGGAAAATGAAAGCTGTAAAATGTATAGAGATGAGTCCAATGTGCAATGTACAATGAGAAACATTGCATGATTGTGATTACATAGCTGAACTCCATGCAACTACTGCATTATACAGTTGCTTTGAAATACGTCATTTGAGATTTTGCATATTGCATGGAATTTTAAACAGAGCAAAGCAAGCATTGGGTATATTGATATAGCATGTAACTAACTATTGCAGTTGATCTCGTTATCATTGATTCACGTTAAATGGAGCAATGGTAGGTTGTGTGTGTGTGCCAAAACACTGGGGTTTGACAGATGAACGCTGTATTTGTTGCCTTGGATTTTAGCCTAGTGCAGGGGATTTCCTTGCTGCATACATCTTTTTTCTGCTTTCCTCTTCAGCTCAAAGATAGCCTGACAACAGCTGTGCTCATGCATTCAACTGAGACATAAACTCGACTGTAGAAAGTTCTTCTACAGTGCTAGATAACAGTTGTCTTGTATACAGGCTACTTTACTGCTGATCCGGTCAACAAAGATGCATGAAATTATTAAAAACTGTATGTTTATTCCAGTGGATTAATGGAAAGCAGTAAGGTATTTCTGCAAGCCCACAAGGGTTTAACTGACTTAATAAATAAAGGCCTTAAATTAAGGTTCTGCTATATTATAAGCTACAGTTGTAATACGGTTCTGATTTAAACGCCATAAAAAATCTTTAAAATCATCTTCCATTCAAACTGATCTTTAAACAGCATCAATGCTATGAAAAGCATGTAGAAAACATTTCAGTCAATACAAGTTTGTATTTATTTTAATTTGTAGAAGTGAATTAGAGTGAGGACTTTCCAGCTATACATTCTTCATTTCCCTTTTTGTATGGACATTATGAACAAAGATTACGTGAAGTGCAACTATAAGTTCACACCGCCCCACTTCCACATACATTACTAAAACAAAATATGATCACATAATCCATAAACCCAATGCTCTAAAATCACCTTGAAACCATCTAAAATATAGCGAAAAGGAAACCATGAATAGATGTATGATTCAGACTAATTTATTTCAGGATAACATTTACCTTTCAATAATACCACATAAATCTGATAGACTTTCTGAACATCCAGTGACTCTCCTGTACAGTATATGGTCATATAAGCAGCCAGGCACTTTGAAAATATGTTTGACAACTGCACGCAAGGGGTTTAGTACAAATATAATATAAAATAAAATAAAAATAAAACATATTTGTAAAGGACGGAACAAATGTTAGGCTGGGACATACAGTAAGCCATTGGGGTTGGCAGATGAATGGCAGCAGATAGGGAAATTCACATTAGATACTATCTATTGCCACCATGGTTTATTTCCATGGGTGTTAAATGCACAGTAGATTGTCAGTGAAGTCTGTATACATGTGTGTTTCTGATCCTTTGGGGGCTTTAGGTGTTTAATCTTCACCTCCACAGAGCACCAGCAAGGTTTTACGGTAGTCTCCAGAGGTATCACCCTGAGAACAATAATTGGACAGTTTTATGTTGACCATTTAAATCTGCCATAAACACACTACAGAGCAAATGAAACTCAAAGTAATGTCACAAAAATCTAAGCATTGTATGTTTTATAGCATTTATAAAACATACAATATAGTTGTAAATTGTAGTAAACTTAAATTGTGGGACACTGTATCAAAAATCATAATATTATTTCCTGCTCAAACGGACAATAAAACAATAAATGAAAGGTCAATGTTTTCATAGATGTCAATGGTCATCAGGTTTTCATTTGGAAGTCGATATGGTGCTGCTATTAGGCACTTCCTGTCGCTATGGCAGTTAGCCAATCACACACAGGATAAAGGAAGTCAAGCATACAGGGGAAATTCCTAAACAGCTGTGCAGTAGCGACAAACCTATTGACAGGATACAGATTACCGTACACTGACATCCAACTATCCCACTAAAAAAAGATGGCTTCTAACACACAACATAAAGATAATTAGACAAATATGCCTACCCCAGAGAAGGGACAGCAAACCCAATAATTGTTAGACAAAAAAGGTAAACTTACAACCATTGTTTCTACCTGGATGAATTCATGGAGCGAGGCATCGTGTGTTTCCTTGAACTCTTTGCGAATATTAAAAAGATCAATTTCACTTCGAGAAACCATGATACGGATCAGAGCTCGGTCATCTGTTCCAAGGCCCTACAGAGGCAGTACACATAAGCAGGTGTTATGCACATTATGTTCAACAAAATTGTTGAAGCACTGTAATATACATATAATTATACTGTATTCACATATTTTAAGGAAAATAACATTGGGGTCATAAAAGCAGATAAACGCACTGTAAAAATATGCTATATTCCATAATATATTGTGTACCTTGATCACACTTAAGGATGAAGTATAGTAATATGTGGCTGTTTATAGACTAATATTAGCGTGTGTGAGATGTTATGTATCAAACTAACCACATGGAGGAGTTCTAACAGCTTTTTGACCTCATCTGTTTTCAACATGACCATTGTAGCACAAATATACATAACAAATCCTACATTTCTACATTTAGAAAGCATCAATGCCTTTATTATCAGAGTTGGTGTTTTCATTTGGGACTTTGTCAAATAACTAATAGATTACCTGGATGCAGACTGTAATTTACACTTGTTTAAGGCTTGATGTTTTAATTAATTCATTTATTTTTATTGCAATATGTATTAATACAATAAACTGCAATGTATTTACCTTCATGGCTTTATACAAACGGTCGGCAAAATAAGAGGGCTGATTCTTTACACTGCGAACTGCAAAGGAAAAGGAGATGAGAGGTGCAGATGAGCCACCTACTCTATTTGTCACCACGTGACACAATACACCACTGAGGAAGGCTACATCACGAGGTTGATGATTACCGATTGCATAGAAGGCGTTTTTCACATCGCCCGACATCTCCTTCTTGATTATCTGCTCGATGTCTTTATTTGTATATCTGACAAATTCCTGGAATACTGCAAACAGTAAAAGAAGGAATGATTTTGAGTCTGGACACGCACATATAGCAGTTTACAGAACATATTTAGATCTGCAAGACAATCCTCAACGTCAACCCATACCTCTCCTAAGATGGGGAACGCTCCTGGTACACAGAATGCTCATAAACTTAATGACCCTGTCGTCAGAATCTGCATTGCAGGCCTCTGCCAGTTCCTGAAATATTTCACACAACAAGCATTAACATCAGCATTAACAGCACGTGTCGTACTGTGCCAAAATACATCATCACAAAGACAATGGTCAGTAAGTAAGGCATCTTGAATCACCTCTGCATCTGTGTTCGCACTTTCTATGTCAGCAGGACCCTCGTCTCTAGCACCCTGAATAGATAAAAGCATGTTTGTTTGACTGTGACCATTTATATATATTTTATGACAGTGGTACACCTTATACGGTGCTGTATATGTCTTTAAAAATATCCCAATATTTGTTTGTGGTGCGAAACTAAAATAATAAAGTGAATTCCAATAAAGGCAGAAAGCACACACCAAACAAAGTTGATAAATCTCATTGCAAATTAAATGTTCAACGTTTCGGCCGAAACATTAGCGTCTTTCGTTTAACATAGCCAGAATAAACGGGTGCAATTTGCCCGGAATCTATGTGTGATACCTGCTTACCTTTTGGGTGATAAATATTGGAACCCACAGTACTGTATATCTCTTTGTCAGTGTTAGAGAACATGTCAACACGTCAAGAATGATGCATTATCATGCAAACTGCATATAAGCATCTGCTTTCTAAGCTCAAGATAAAGCTATGCTCTCTATAGATCAAAATCAAGCTTCTCCTTTTGAGCTACAAAAGAACAGGTGTCAGCCACTTTCATACCTGTGCTGGACTATGGTGATCTGATTTCAACAAATACTTGTGAACATAAAATACAGTTTTATATAAAGATGAAAATTACCTGCACCAGGGAAACGAGAATTCTGCAGAAGTCACCAGATGTGTCAGACTGAATGTCGTGCTCCAAAGATTTCTTATAGGCTACAAAACATAATGGCAGTTTTAATACTACAGAAGCATATTGTTACATTATAGCAATGAAATGAGTCTAGCAACAATTGTTGCTTACCATTCTGGTAAGCAACATTCATATCTTGGATTTCTTTATTGCTCCTAGTTACCAGGATCTCAATCAGAGCGTGTTCATCTGTTCCAGCGCCCTGATATAAGATGTTATGTTATATCGACATAATCCACCTTTATGGTATGTCAGGCACACACAATGCTGTACAAGGACAGCTTAGCATCCAAACACACTAGCTCCAGTCATGCTAATATTACAGAAGCTCCTACAGTACCTCTATGGCTTTCCTCATCATTTTGGCATCAAACTCAGCGGGGGTCAGCATAAGCCCAATAATAAGCCTCTCTAAGTTCTTTGACAGCTCAGATTTCAGGTCCTTCATCAGATCCTTTGTGAAAAAACAATACAGGGTGTGACATTGGTATTCATGGAATTCTACTGTACAGGCTAACCTACCAATGAACTCTAAATAGCCAAGCAAGGACATACTGTTAGATGTGTAGATTTCTCTCACCCTTCCCAAAAGAGACTTGAAGGTCTGTCTGATCACTTGTCTCTGGGCGTTGCTTCTCTGTGCAATGATGTCAATGACTGCGTCCTCATCCGTTCCTGTATACACATACAAATACTTTATTCAAGCCTTTAATGAACATCTCAATTCACATGCTTTATAAAGCAAACGTGCACACTTCACATACCAAATCCTTTCATTGCTTTTCTCAAGGCCTGTGCATCGGCAGCTGGATCAAAATGCGGTGCAGGGCGAATAGTTGGCCTTAGCTAAGATAGAAAAATAAGACAATGGGAAGAGTGAAACATCAGTGTTTGCACAGAGCAACGCTCTAGGCTCGCTTAAGCAAAGCAGTCTTCAAGCACAAATTTCAAGCTCCTGAAAAACAGGACAGGAGCAAAGAGCAAAGTTAATAAGGACACCTTTACCTTAGTGAGTTAAGTATTAAGTTGCATGTAGGTTTTTTCAACAGTTTACAGACCCAGCAGGAATCAACACAAGCTTTCAATAGGAGTCAAACATCCTAACCACTAAACTGCCCTATGCAAAACATGCACGAGCTAGCTCTTAGTGTGTATAACATACTGTATACAACTGCCTTCAAAACACACTAGTGGCTCAGTTCCAGAACAATCTGGGTATGACAATACTTCCTCTGCATTTGAGGAGGCGTGTGCCCTTCTGAGGTGAAAGGCACACTAAATAATTCATCTTTTTAGTGAGAAAGCCTTTGCTGCTCAAAACACTGAGACGTTTGAGGCATTCTGCTGGTTTGGACAGAGCATTGTTGCAGTAACTGGCTGTATTTGCGATTTGTAAGATGAACTGTGATCTTATCGACAGTCAGACAATGGTCTTGCAGTGCTTGCAGTCTGAACACAGTTATGAGGCAAAGGTTAAGACACTGCAAGGTGCAGACCATTGCAGAACCAGCAGATAGTTAACATGCATGCTATTGCCAAGCCAAACATGCAAGGACACTTCTACCATGGGAGCAGATGGAGCCAAACCTGCACTTTGGTCATGGCACTTAGCTCCCACATCTTGTAGGCTATCTGAGCAGCTTCAGGGAAGAACTCGCCAGCTAAGCTGTAATAATCAACGTGAACACATATGCCGCAGAATGATAAGTTCGAGTGGATCATTATAAAGGTAATTAGCACAACTGACTTTTTCAAGGGAGAAGTACCCTCAAGTAAGGTCAAAGTATAGGTTAAACCTGCTATCCTGTTCTTTTCCTTTCACCTTTAGCAATTTGTTACAAACAGTAGTCCACGTTGTAAATTTGGGTTAGATGGTGCTCTATCGCCACCTACTGGTCACTTACTCATCATCACCCCCACACAGCTGAAGCAAAGTCCTCTTGTAATCCCCTGACGTGTCCTCCTGATGGGTTTAAATCAAACATTCCAGCGATGAATGCTTCATAAATGTAACATACTTTTCAAAACATGAATTGCTGTTCTTTTAGCAGACCTTGATCATGTTGTAGAGTGACTTCTCATATCTGAGGCGGAAGCATTCTCTGATGTCCAGCACGTCTATTTCAGAGCGACCGATCATGATCCGAATCAGGGTGTTGTCAGAGGTCCCAAGACCCTGGAAATGTGAATGTTAAGTATAGTATGATGTTGCCACGGGAAACTACAGCACATATAACACATATGTATCACTGTTAAACATAATCACTGAATGTGTACTTTGTATAGTAATACTAGTTCATATGCCAATACACAGTGGGTAATTCTGGTGAAGCATTACATGTAGCTGCAGTGACGGGAATGTTAGATGATGAGGGTCTATTTTTAAACATGGCCTGAGTATATTTACCTTCATTGACTTGTAAAGTCGCTTGGCAAAGAACATGGGAACACTTCTTATGCACTGGACTATGGGACAAATCAAACAGAACTCTGCTATTATGTAATTTGAAATTTTACATAACATCCAAAAGTTGCATAAACAGCAGAATAGCTTTATTTGATTTGAGTTAGGCCAACTGTAGGCGGTGGGAGATTGTGGAAATCTTACCAACTGCCAGCATCAGCCTCTCAAAATCCCCTGACAGCTCGCTTTTAATGCTGTCCTCTATGGACTTCTCTGCAATCTTCTCATAGGCATCAAAGACTACAGGAATAGCACACATCAAAACAACTGTCTCAAGCTGGAGATGTTAGCATAACATTATGCAACTTGCAAAGTTGGTTACAGTTGCTCAAATAAGTAAAGGTAATACATAGTGTTCCAGCTCCATCCCCTACTTGTATCATGACCAAACACAGCCGTGACATGTGATGCCAGTTTCATTTCATGCAACTCCAGATGGACTGGTGATTGGTTCTTGTGGTTGCCATGCTCTTGTGAAGCCCCAAGGCTGTGCTCACCCATCTGGAGGTGGGTCACATTGCGGCTGCCTAATATCATGATGAATTTGGATTCATCGGTCCCCCACTGCTCCTCCCCGGCAGCAAACAGGTCCTGTGTGTTACACAACATGGGTTAATTATACATTCTTCTCTACATGACTTTCTACCACTAGATGTCAAGCTAGAGCACCAGCATTTCAAACCAAAACACACGTGCACACATGCACACACACACACACACACACACACATACACTAACACACACCTGCTCGAATATGAAAACAAAGAACAGAGTTGCTCGGATTACAACACACACACACACACACACACACAGACACACACACACACACACAGAGGGTGTGATTTCATTCTCTGCTCAGGATGCAACTGCTCCACTATATCTTTACATAGCAGAATGTTGCTGCTGCTTTAATATACAGTACTATTTGTTTTACTGTGTTGTGAAATTTTAAATGGAGAGAAAAAAACAACATCTCAATGCCATATAAACTCACCTGAGCATCTTGTTCTACCAGGTCTGCATCAACAACTCCTGACTCGTCTCTGGTCCCCTAAAACCACCACAGTGTTAGCTGAGAAGCTTACCAGTGTGGTAGTCTCTATCCCGGTAAAGTCTAGGATACAGCGCTGTCTAACTGCATCAGTGCCCGCCTACTTGACAAGCTATTTTGATTGACATCCACGACAACCAACTATTTAACTCAGTAACTCACTAAGTCTGACATTGAACTTACAATGAGGAAGTCATTGGATAACCAAACAACAAAAAATCTGCAACATTGGTTGGCTACGATTGCTGCTTGAAATAAATGATGCATTTTAAATTATCAAATAAAGCAGTGTGCTATCATTGCACCGGAAAATACTGAGAGAGTCCTGTGTCAAGTTTACAGGGGTATTTGTATCAGACGTTCAGCAGAGATAGTGCTAATGGAAGGAAGTGGCTGAGACTTCCAGTGTCATTGTGAGTAAGACACGTATTGCTTCAATAACTGGCTGCTGATGGAGCCAACAGTCAATGCACTGACCTGAAGTAAAACCACCAGCATCTTTTGAAAATGTCCTGAAGTGTCTGCGATTATATCCTCCTCCATCTCTCTGCCATATGCTGGAGACAACCCCAGCACAGGATTCACATTACTACACAAGTCGGCATGTGTATGTGTTCATTTAAAGGCACACTCCTTGATCGCATGATAAACAATCCACCTAAATGTCTGCCCCTGCATGTGGCTGAAGGATGATGGGTGGAGAGGAATGCAAACCACTCAGCATTGAGGTTCCAGAGACTCCTGCGCTCTCTGAGTCTCAAAGCAAGACAATAACCTTTTCATAACGGTGGTGTTTACCACATGGGCAATTTCAAACACAAATCAACAAGTGTGCCTTTAACTGACCCATTATTATTTTACTTAAATGCTGTCAAGTCAATGGACAGTGTCTTACCATCTCGATATGCTGCAACCATGTCATGCATTTGTTTGTTGTTTCTAGAAGCCAGTACCTCAATGAGGCATTTCTCGTGTGTTCCAGCTCCCTTTAAATAAAGCAAGACATTAATCAAGCAGCAAGTCAATCTAAGAAATAGAAATTACATATTCCAATTGAGCATATCATACTTTGACGGCATCGTGGACTTCTTTGGCATCATGGTAGGCTGGGGTTCTCATCAAACTGACAATCAGACGCTCAAACTTGCCAGTCAGCTCATATTTCAGATCATTAATCAGGTCCTGGTAAATATGGACATAACGTCACAATGCCATTGTTTATATCATTTATCGTAGCTGTATGCGTGATAACAACTTCATGTAACAGTGTAGCAGTTGATGGAGCACATATCATGCTTTTGTACCTGTCCAAAGGTGGACTTATATGCCGTGATGATCTCTTGCCTCTGGGCATTGCTTCTAGACGTGACAAGCTCCAAGATGGTCTCTTTGTCACTGCCTAAGGAGTGCAATATTTCAGTAATTTATAATTTATAAATAACCCATTATTGTAGAACAATGTTGACTGCTGAAGACCGTTCCCCTTGTGATCCTTCAGCAGACAAGCGGAAAGACGGGATATTGTATCGTGAAGCGTGGACACACTCACCAATGCCTTTCATTGCATTGTAAAGTGTCTCTGCATCTTCAGATGCGTCAAAGTCTGTAGCATCTGCTATGGTACCTCGGAATCCCTGTAAGGAAACAAATGCCTCCTTTCATGACCAGGTCTCAAATGGGTAGAGTCAATATGAGAAACCTAAGTAATGATTGGAGTAATGAGACCTTAAAGTTTGACTGGACATAAATAATTAAATGGGAGACATGTAGCAGTTCAAGAGTTTAAGCAATAATTGCTGCTGAAAATAATATTTAACCAATAATCACATTTCACCAATAATCATATTTCACCAAGAATCATATTTCATCAAGAATCATATTACACCAATAATAATATTGAACCAAATGCATTTGAACATAATTTGACTGCTTTATATGCTATGCAGTGGCTTATATGACAGTGATAACAGTAAGCCGCTATAGCTCTACATATTCTGTACTGCACACAGTACTGCACATACAGTACAGTACTGTGTTTCATACATTGTAACACATGTAATGAAAAGTAGCAGCAGACCACATGCACCAGTTTTGCATATCAACTGTGTGAGTGTGTGTGTGTGTGTGTGTGTGTGTGCGTGCGCATTTGTGCATGTGTGTGCTTGTGTGCATGCGTGTGTTGTCTCATTGTGTGGGATTCAGGTTACCTTGGAACTCCTGCTGCCACATAAATGCAATGCTTAACATACACAGTGCAATGACAAATGCCCTTTAGTATTTACAGTATGGTATATATCGATACATCACCCGTATAATGACACTATTGTATAATAGTGTCATTATAGGTATAATATTGTATGCAGTATAACTAACTTACCAACACCCGTGTGAAAGACGGTAAGCTAAATGCTCATTCATTGGATAAAAAGAGGGACCACAGCCTATAAACTCAAACTGCAGCTGCTGTCGGAGGGATTCCTGCTGCATTGGAGCAGTATGTCAGCACCATCGAGCCAAGGCGCTGTTGCACATGCTCAGTTCCTCTTCTCCGGCATTGACACTGTGACCATCACTCTTCACGACAGCTGGAGAGCTCCAATTTAAATACAGAGCCCTAGCAACACGCTTTTCAATTTGTGGATGGCAACTGTCGTCCAACTGTATAACATGCACGCAATCACAGTGCTGCTAATTCTATCAAAACAGCAGTTTTGCCATCTTTGAATTGTGGTGCCTGCTACAGCTCTTCTGCTTTTGGCTACATATAATTAATACAGCCATGCTTCGAAGCTATTATCTATGGATAGTAATGACACTTTATACTACTGTGGCTACAGTACATTAGGCAGGACACACCGAACAGAGGTTCAGCCTACGGCCAAAGTGCCGTTCATTGGCTGTAGCCTGAACCTCTGAGCTATGGTCTCTATGCTTTGCATGCCTCATTGATCAAGGCAGAAAACAGTCCCATGCCCTGACATGAAATTGCGCTTAATTTCATCAACAACAAGAGTATGTTAATATTACAACAATATATTTTCAGATAATAAGGGAAGTAGTTTTACTTACCATTACCATGTTTGGTCTTGTTTGTCAAGGCTAAGTCAGCTAGCTTAAACCTGATGGGAAAGAATAATGTATGTCTTGTTAGCTGGATAATGACATTTGCATACATAGTCTGCATACAGTGTACACACACACACACCCACACACACAGAGTGCTGGTTGATTTCTAAGTGGCACTATGTGTGTCTATACAGGTAGGTATATTTGGTGTATGATGAATATGATAAATGGGGGAAAGTAAAGATAGAAACCCACATTAGAAATACATCATGCTAATTAATAGTGTTTTACAGTAACATATTTGCCATCTCCTCCTTGGTTCTCATATATTATATTTATCTTTGTATGCCTTTTCCATTTGAAATCAAAATGGACAGTAACATGACAAACACCTGGTAATATTATTTATTTAAATTTTTTCATTAGAGAGTTTAATTAAGACAGAAACATCAGACATAATTTAAGAGTTTAGTACTCCCTTGCAAGACATTTAAAGGTCGCCATTTAGACCTCACTTGGTAGGCTGAAAGTACGGGTGTGGCACACACCCATATAATATTGGGCTATAGCCCAACTTGAAATAGGCCTATATCTACTGTTATTTTAATGCTGTCTATTTTTATTACCTTAAACAACAACATATTTTAAGACAATTTAACAGATTAACATTAGTGATACCTCTACCTAGACGTACTGTGAAATTAATGGGTGAGATAAGAGAAATGTAAAGATCCATGGTCATGTCTTACTATAGCAGCCAAATTTAAGGGCAAAATAGTAGGCTATGCTTTTCATTAACTTTTCATTCGCATTTTAGCCATCTCTATCAAAAATATGATCTTACCTTTGTCGTAAAACAATGTGTTTTGTAGACGTTTGCCAGAACGGTCCTGCTGACTTCCCTACGTCCCACCAGCGTCTCACTCCAGACTCAGGCTCTCTGTTGGTGTACTCTCCAGTGTGACGCAACGAAATGCGGCATGTGTGATCTGATCTGATCTGACCTCGACAAAAAAAACTAAAACATATTGATTTCCAGGATTTTCAATAAGCACGAATAATTAATCGACGACTATATGACACGTAACCTGCAGAATTTTGTGATAGACATAGCTTGTTCCTTCTTTTTTTTTTTTTACTAAAATAATCTAGCCTACTATGCTGCTTCAGCGCTTCATAGACAACGCGACATTCGAGAAGACGAATATACAACAATCCTATATATTAGGCGTATTCTTTCACATTTCAATTAGTGTTTCTGTAATTTGTAACGCTTGCCTCTCACATTATAGCACTTCACATTTGGATTTCCCAACGACTTGAATGCTGGCGCAGGTGTGAGACTATTTCTGAGTTTATTTCTGTCCTACCCTATTCCAGTAAGCGTCTGCTTGGGGCAGGGAAGGGGGGTAGAGAGAGAGAGAGAGAGAGAGAGAGAGAGAGAGAGAGAGAGAGAGAGAGAGAGAGAGAGAGAGAGAATGAAACTCGAAAATAAATACATAGTAGAGATTCCAGATTGGACCTACACATGGTAATCTCTCTTCATTATGCTTTTCTTTTATCTATAATTGGTATGGCCTGGTCCATGGAACATCAACGCATCAGTGCCTTGCAGACACTAAGTATACACTTAAGTATAGGCCTACAATATTTAGAGAACTGATAATAGTCTCCATTATCTTTAAAGGACACTAGGGCTTGACCAGTGAGCAAGGCATAACAAATGGGAACATTAAAAGTAAATTCTGCCCCCCTGTGAAATATGTACAGTTATCATATGACGCATAATGCTTTTTAGATTCGTTTTCATTTTAATAACAATATTATCTATTATATTTTACACAGGGGTGGCATGCTTGTAGCGTATAACTTGTAAGTAACTTGCAATGTAAGACTATATTGCCTATACTTTTTTTTTTCTTTTACCTGTGCCCCATGTCCCATTTACCCATGTCCACAGTAGATTATGATAACAGTTTATTCCACCTTAATGTTATCTGAATGAATGGCTGAGTATTGTCATCAGCTGTCATCAGCAGACATTGTTTGTTTTGTTTTATTTTGTTTCCAGATCAAATTATTGTAAATGCACATTACAGTATATCCTATAATCTCTTCAAATTGTAAATAATATGTGAAATCCTATAAACATACTGCATTGATATTTCAATGCAATGTCATTTACATGCTACAGTATATATAAGTGAATTATTGTCATTTTACTCATTAACATAGGTTATATTCCCCTGCTGTATATAAATCCAGCGCGTGAGTAATGTAGAAAGCAAACTTGGTTATCTTGTGCATATTGAATGCAACAAAAATAAAATGTGGAAATAAGAACACAAAAGCATTTTTGTCATTCATCATTGGATTTTCTGTTGGGCAAATCTCACCCTGTTCCCTGCGTTAAATAATGAGAACATTATAATCCCAACTAGTACAGAATGAGAAAGGCTACTTTGTACGTTATTCTATTGTGTGGGAGGGTCACACAAGCCAGCCTTGTATATATAGCAGGGAAAACTACGTTTTCCTATCAGCATATACAAACTGGATATATTTAACTTTCACTTGACAAACACACAACAGCTTGCTTCTTCCCTGGGAAAGAAAGAAAGGTAAATATTCACACAGTTATATGACACTTCCAAAGAAAAAGTAGACTTGAAATCTGTGTTTTGTTAACTTAAAATTATAAATATAACTTTTGATTACAAAGGTATACTCTTATCGGTTAAGGGTGTGCATAAATCTATTTTTATATGTCACAGGTCATCTGCTCTTGAAGTTAATATGATTTAGAGTTACTAACCTTGCTGTATTTCTAATAATGAGATGTGCAGATAGATAGGGCCTGATGTGCGACTGGTCAAAGGTACCGGGTCTGTACAAGGGCCACCTACATGCTTGCATGCCTTCTGAGGTGGACGCCAGCAGGGATTAGGTGAGCTGAAATCTCCTGATGGGGGGGGGGGGGGGGGGGGGGGG
>JAODUH010009837.1:0-29876 GCA_027564835.1 Typhlichthys subterraneus
TGTAATGACGTTTGCAGCAATCGATGTTCTATGTCATGAGAACTCTATTGATCTGGGAAGCTAAATGGATTGATACACCATGGATGTCCCAGTGACCTTAGTCACCATTCAATTCATTCTCATGACTTTTTAATTATTATTACCCCTTGCCAATGAACAAAATCTTTCTTACTCTCACTGTTGTCCTTGTTTCTAGAAGTCACAAGAGAATCGAATCGGTGTGTCCTTGTCTGGTGGTCTCGTAAAGGCTTGCTGTGTATGTCGGACAGATGGCATTTGCCCTGCAGATGCCCTGTCTGTGCTGGCATGTGTTCAGCAGCCATTTCAGATCACCCCACAGTTGGTGCAGCTGAGTTTACGGTGGGCATCAGATCATGTCAATATTTCCCTTTGCCCATTGCTTTCACCGTGACTTCAACGCTCCTTGCCTAGAGGAAGTTAGTTCAACCCAGTTTGGGTTTATTTTCTACTCTTGAGAGAAGACTTGGTGCTGACTCTTGGCTTGGTTAAAAAGACTAAGAAGAAGTACAATAAAAAAATGTGTGAAAGTTGGTCCTTCTTTTCTTTTTCAGAAAACATCAATGCAGACAATGTTTTGTATTCATACAGTTTTTCTATAGGAAGTGCCTAGGAGCCTTGTATTGTTTTTAGAACAGTCGCTAGGATTGACTGGTAGTCTCTGACTGAACCTGTAGTGTGTTTATGCATGCTTGAGTTGAGCCTGTGTCTCTGTGTGTGAGCGTGTGTAGGTTTGGCTGTCTGAGGGTGGACGCACGTCAGTGTTTGAGGAACAAAGGAAGGCAAAACACGCAGCGTGGAATAGCAGCTGAGCTGTTGAGCATTGCTCCTGAGGCAGAGAGTTTGCCTTACTGGAGGCTCACGATGTGGTCAGCTCAATACCAGCAATGTTTCACTGGGTTGTTTTGGGGGTGTACATCAATAATGCTGCTATTGTCACGTAAGATGGATTCACAACATCACTCCTGGCAGTTTGTTGATTAACATAAAATCAATAAAGTGTCTTCAAAGTGATGTTGCTATCACTGTATTGTTGAAACACTCAAACATTGAATACAGTGTTGTTATATGAAAATGGTATTTCAGTTAATGTAATGTTAATGTAAAACCATGTTATTGTAGTAGGAGGACACACAAAAATAATAATTATAATTATAATTTAAGTATATCTTACATTTTAAAGCATTGGTTAATTACAATTAGTTATTAATACTAACAAAAATAATGAACAAACATTAAAACATAACCTTTGTGGCAACCACACATTTCAAATAAACATTTCCTAAATGTATGCTCTTTAAACACATTACCGGTATATTCTAATTAATTACATTATTATGTCACCAAAACAATATATTTTAGCCCAACTTATTTATGTTTGAAACACAGGCTGTAGGAGAGGTTAAGAACAATGTGAGCCAATGAGCTCTCTAGGGTATAGTAGAGGAGTGCTATAGCAGCTCATCTTAAGGAATGCATGCAATGCGTCATACAAATCAACCACCATATGGTTATATTTATCAATATAACACTGTACAAAACATTGTTAAATGTTAACAACTGTGGCACTTGATGTCATGGCATTTAATGTAAGTGTTATTCACGACCTAAGCTTTTCAGAAATAAAAAAAAAATGTAATCAGTATTTAAAAACATAATACATTACAAAGTCAAAATATATTAATGATGACATGATTAAATAGCAGAATATATATATATATTCATATTTTGTTACATTTATGAGTACAAATTGGTTTTATGCTGCAGTGCATAAGCTATTATACTCACTTTCTTGTCCATACAGAAGTATGCTATTCTGCATGCATATTGTATTGGTTCACATCTCCTCTTTAGAAGCCACAGCACAAAAGCAAAGTAGAATAGTCTATAGAAATATAGAAATATATATATTAATATAAATAACTGCGGTGAAGCAGCTTTATCTGTGCAAAATCCCAAAGATTGCAGAATACATGAGAAACAACTATTCTCATGATCTTACCTGTACTGACTTTCTTTAGTGACCATGTAGCCTTTCCACTATCAGGGCATGTTGAATTATTAATGACTCTCCTGTAGGAGAATAGCATCACCATGTGTGTTTTTTAAGTGCATGAAAAATCTCATTTGTACCATTGTCATTCACCATTCACCAACTATTGAAGGTATTATATGTATTATAGTTTAACTGTGTTTTGATGACTGTGCCCATGGCATGTACTGAATTAGGCAAACAGCGTTCAGTTTTCTGCCCCTTCAGCTTGTAATATGCTTCACTGTGTTTTAATTATTACAGGAGCTTGTACCAAGCGTTCAAAGCCATTCTAAAACAATTAGAAAATAAAGTCCAGTGATGTCAATGTTTTCAGTCATAGCTGTATTTATGCTGTTTTCATGAAGCTCAATTACTGTCGCCATAAAGGATAATATTCTAAATGTTTAAAATATTTTGTATTTTTATTTTCTGTGCCTCTGTTATGTCTGCAACTTTGTGTGCTGCCTTTTTGGCCTGGTCTCTCTTGGAAAATAGATTTTTAATCTCACCTTTACCCATGGTAAATAAAAAATTGCAGGCACATTGCAGGAAGGGATATCTAATTGTTGTTTGGACATGGATTCATTATACAGTAGGTTGACTCAAATGTATAGTAGCGTAAGCTTTAACCAAGTGACCCTAGGGAAGCACTACAATTCCTAGGCTATTTTAGAATGCTATCCAGAGCAATATAAAAATGTAAAGGTAAATTGATTGGACGTAAAAATCTGCATACTGTACACCCAAGAGTGCAGAATAAACAAAACAGCTGTGTGGCTGCATCGCATGGGGTCTTTTAATAACCCAATGCCCTTCTGCATTTGCTTGCTAAAAACAATAAAAACCTTTATTGGATTCTACAGAACAAGCCAGCTAATTACAGTTCTGCAAGAATATTTTCCTTTTTGCACACCAGGCCACCTCTCTATACTAGAAAACGGAATCTCTTCATCTGTCAGCTCTTAGTCACTGAATCAAGACTATCAAGATTTATTTGATTAGAAAAAAAATCAATACACACGTAAGCTTTTCACTCTGGGCATAATGCACCCTGAAAAGTAAACTAACAAATCTGACAAACGCCTACAAACCTTGCAAAAGACATCATCCTCTAATCCTCTTTTGTTGTACTCTAGGTGATTTCTGCCAATATTGACGATCTCAGAAAACAGACACTTCTATGCCTCAAGGTTAGTCTATTCATTCATGTGTTTGTGCGTTGGCGTGTTGACATCCGCGCACACTCTTGCTAATGTTTAAAAGAGAAGCATGACAGAAGTAACTCATCTTAGTACATTGCTAACCTTGGCATTAGGCTCTGCTCACTATGGAAACACATAAAAGCTGAATAGAACCAGCCAAGCACAGAAAAGTCCCAGGAAACCGGAATCTTGTATGTGCTGAGGATATTGAATTGAGGAGGTTTTTGACAGCAAGGTCGGGTGTCAGGGGCCTTAACCTCATAAGGACCATATCTTTATTTACTGTGTATGTGTGAAGGTGAAGGAGTTTTTGTTTTTGAAGGTTAAGAGAGAAGCCAAATAGATACTAACAAGGTTTTAAGCAAGTAGAGGCTACTGTGGGTGCTTACTGTACCTAGGGACCGCTGTAGGCTACTGAAACTATATTATTTGTATTATGATTTGTAAAAGGTAGTGATAATACTTTATTATCTTCCTTACAGAATCAGTTGGCAGAAGGGCATCATGTTGTAGAGCTGCTTCAATGAGACAGACAGACACACACACAGACACACACACACACACACACACACACAAATAGGGATCTACCGCAAACACACACCGAAACTATTGCTTATCGGTATGCATAATGAAAGTCAGCCAGACCATATATTCTCTCTCTGACAACAAATGTTTTTTTCCAAAGTCATCCCCACACTTGTATAGAGGGAAACAAGAGAGAGAGAGAGAGAGAGAGAGCGAGAGAGAGAGAGAGAGAGAGAGAGAGAGTAACTCAGATGGGGGTGGAAAGGGGTGGGAGGGGAGAGGGGGTTCAGAGACAGAGATATGAGGTGGTCAGGAGGCGGGGGAGAGGAGAGGAGGGAGAGAGAGAACCGAGGACAGATAGGAAGGAACGACACTTGGCTGGAGGCTTCCAGGTGAGCAATGTGTGGGCTTTGTAGTGAGGAATTAAATAAATGAAGTAGTGGCTTCCCGTCCTTTATTACTGGCACTCTGACTAACCACACAGATGGATAAATGGAACTAGGAGGAAATGCTGAAATGAAGAACTGTGGGCTGACATGAGCTCTTCAAGGATCCACGTGAATGTATTGTCAGCATCTGTTTCTTCAAGCTGCTACAGTTCCAGGGCTGGCTTTGATAAACTAGCTAGAGTCGCACCTGCTCTGGGATGACAAACTACACCGCTAAGACTGAATACTGATACATTTCGGTGGGAGGCACTCCAAAACTATGGCTCTGTTAAAGTGGTTACCAGTCACGGCCATACTTCTTCTCACCTGTCCCCTGAAAGGTGAGCTTTTTTATTTTCTGCCCTGCACTCTGGATTCCGATGTTTTTTAGAAACATTTAGTCGGAATAGACACTATACAATGCAACAGTTCAATTAAAATAACTAAGGAGCAGGTTGGGGAAATACATACATTGAGTTATGCTTTCATAACCTACACAATCTTTTCCTTTATAAAATAATGTTTAAATCTAATGGAATCTGAAACGACAAGTATTATTTCACTGGTTAACAATCAATCATCAAATTTGTTATGGACAAAATATCTGTTGCAACACTTTTACAAATGCATTGATGCTTTAGTTTGGAACACCGACATGCCCGTCCTGCACCTCAGTGGCTCCACGGTAAGACACATTGTTTCATAATATAAACAGTAGGCTGGGGTGGAAATGTGTGAGCTGGCAGGTGGTATTGTTAATGGAAAGTATACCTTTTAAAATGTAATATTCGACTTTTAAAATTAACTAGTTTTTTAGTTGAGTTTTTCTTACGTATAACTTATTTATTTATTTGTTTATTTATTTATTTATTTATTATTATGTATAACTAATATGTACAAATACTGTACTTTAATAAACATTTATCTCAGAGTAATTGCTATGCTGTGTGTATGAAGAGTGCTTTTATGAATTGTAAACAGGCTTTGTTTGTCTGTTTGTAATGCTGGATTCACTTATGCATGAAAACTGGTATTTACTGATCTCACATTGGCCACTGAAAGTATCAGTTAGTAGTCACCTATCAGTGCTGTGTACAGAAGAATGCATACAAGAAGAGGTATCTGTCTCTGAGCCTTGCCTCTAGTTAAAGCTGGATAGGTAAACATTTTAACAAATATAAACTTTTAATTTCTACTAGTATTGTAATTAGCTCTGCTGAGGTCCATGAAACATCATAACATGAGATTGCTTGGATTTGCCAATATGATGAGTGTATTGTATTGCCAGTGTAGGCAATGGCATGCTGGTTGTACACTTTTGCACAGTACCTTACATACAGAGACCATTCTCCATAGCTGCCATTAACAAGCTATGCTAAGAGATTTCTGAAACTACGGCAAAATACAAGATCTGCAAGTTACAATATTAGCATTCAAAATGTAGAGTGACGATATAGGCATGACCATATACAGTAAATTATATCCAATATGCCACTCTATCTTATTCATCTTAAATCCACATTTTCTAAAAGCCAACAAACTGTGGTATTAGTTACTGCTTTGGAGAGTGTCACTGGATAGCTAGCTACATGAAAGAGGTGCAACCTTGAGCTTGAACTGCTGTGATGCTAAAAAAAAAAACAGTGTAAACAAATATTTGACAATTTATCTTCAGTGAAAAACTGTGTGACATGGTTGAGGAACAGCTGTGTTTAACAAACCGTTTCTGAAGAAGAGAAATAGAAGAGAACTCAAGAAAATAATAAACTTTTAATAAGATATTGATCCTTAGCCTTCAACAAAAATTGACAAGGATGTTTTCTGGCAATTGATGGACGACCTATCAGGCTGATTGAGTGGACAGGAGGACCTGAAAGGAAGCAGCCAGCATACCAACAACAAATGTTTCCCAATTTCAGTGATAAAGTAAAGATATACTGTACTTTCAACAGTATTACATCCATCCATCTATCCATCCAGCCATAGGCCTACATCCATCCATCCATCCATCCATCTATCCTTCCATAGGCCTACATCCATCCATCCATCCATCCATGCAGCCAGCCATAGGTCTACATCCATCCATCCAGCCATAGGCCTACATCCATCCATCCATCCATAGGCTGGCATCCATCCATCCATCCATCCATAGGCCTACATCCATCCATCCATCCATGCAGCCAGCCAAAGGCCTACATCCATCCATCCATCCATCCATCCATGCAGCCAGCCATAGGCCTAGATCCATCCATCCATCCATAGGCCGACATTCATCCATCCATCCATCCAGCCATAGGCCTACATCCATCAATCCATCCATCCATCCATCCATCCAGCCATAGGCCTACATTAATCCATCCATCCATGCAGCCAGCCATATGCCTACATCCATCCATCCATCCAGACATAGGCCTCCATCCATCCATCCATCCATCCATCCATCCAGCCATAGGCCTACATCCATCTAGCCATACTGTACATACATACATACTGTACAGATTATGTACTGTACACAAATGCGCATTATAAAAACGTACATAATGACGTAACACAGGAATGGGAGTCCAAGGACATGGCATTCCATTAGACTTAGAATTCTCCTCTCCTAGTTGTTCCCAGACCTTCATAGGTCATCCTCTGGGTGATGTGAGATGCTTTTTAAGAACAGTGATGCAATAGAGATCCTCTGTGATAGAACAGGAAGGAATACAGCTAGGGTTTAGAATGATCTCCAATTCCTCTACCCGCTCCCTGTCCACTTTCACAGCTTGTGCAAGCTGCGTACCGTATAGAGGTCATTCTCTATTTAGATAGATACTATTTAGTTTATTAGAATGCCCATATGGAATAGGGATAAGATCGTGTTAAAGGTATAATCAGCTATTGCAAGATAAATGTAAGCTAATACACTTTTTATCAAATTAAACAAATATCTCCTCGCATTTCGCTTTCTCGAAGTTAGTAAGAATGACCATACCTTTACTAGTATTGAAACAACTTAATTTCTACATGTTGATTGTCAATAGTAAAGATTCAATTTAAAGGCATGGTTAGTCATTCTCGAGAACGCATGCTAACTTCTCAAATCTAAACAAACTCCCTCAAAAGCTACACATTGGAAACACAATGCAAAGCCAAGGGGAATTGTTGTTGTGAGCAGTGTTCGCCACTTTGTGCCATGCAGGGCTGTGTAGAAGTAGCCTACCAGATTTTGATTTCAGCACGCACAAAGAACAGTTAGATAGCGAAATATAAGAACATATTTGGTGAATTTTACAAAAAATGTATTATCTCTCAATTAGCTTGCAAAATATGACTATACCTTTATCCTTTCCATAAGGTCATTCAATCCAGTGGCCAATCGATTAAGTGCATGTGTTCATTAACAAAGAGAACTCTGGTTGCTGCCAAGGGCTTCACATGTTTCTGAAGAGGATGAACTTGGCATTAAGCCCGCATAATATATGAGCTGAATAGGCAACTTGTCCAATGGACTGTCTGTTGCTTGGATGCTTAGAAGGTGCACAGTAATGGTGTGGCCACTGGCAGTATGCAAAATAATAACATATTAAACATTTACATTGTTAAATCAAGACATTTTTACAGTTATTCTCCAGTTCTGCAAGAACTGGGCCATTTGGCATTATTCTAACAAAAACTCAAAATTAAGAAAACTGATTATATTATCTTTTGCATTTCTCGAGAAGAAGCATATTGATTGCATGAAAAACTATTATATGCACTGCATATAACTGCATATATAGGGCCAGATGTGATGATGCCACTTTGTGATGTAACAATGGAACATTATATTAGATATTATTTTATATATATGCAGGTACAATATATTATAGCAACTGTATAGGCCTAAATATCTGACTGTGTTTGACATTTTCGATATAGATCATATTGATGAACATATGTTTAACACAATAACTAAAAAGTTATAATTACGGGTTAGTATTAGTATTAGCTTCCAATCTCTATTCCTCTTCTTAGTCCATCTCCAGGGGGGTATTCGTGCTCATGCAGAGGAGAGGCTGCTCAAGGACCTTTTCGCCCACTACAACAAGCTGTCCCGGCCTGTGGCCAACATTTCTGATGTGGTACTAGTCCACTTTGGCCTGTCAATCGCCCAGCTTATTGATGTGGTGGGTAGTATAATGGTTGTGATGTGCTGGAGGAGGTCACACTGTGTTTCTACATGCTTGATCTTGTGTGCTTCAGTTCTGCAACCATGACGTATTCAAATTTAAAATTGTGTTTTCTGTTTTTAGGATGAGAAGAACCAGATGATGACAACAAATGTCTGGGTAAAGCAAGTATGTAGCGGTTATATAAATATAATAATAATAATAATAATAATAATAATAATAATAATTTGTAAGGAATCAAAATAATATTTGCAAAAAATGTTGTTGGATATTTGTATTGATAGCATAACGTGCTGGTTGTTCCACAGGAATGGAACGACTACAAACTACGCTGGAACCCAGAAGACTATGAGAACGTGACATCTATACGCATTCCCTCGGAGATCATCTGGAGGCCTGACATTGTCCTCTACAACAAGTGAGAACTCCATCGTACTCCACATGTGATGTGACACAATGTGTGTTCATGTACACATCACAGCATGCCATGTTCAACAAGTACAGCCAGTACATCAGTTATGCAGATGCTATTTCCTTGGGGAGAGAGATTAACACCAATTACATTTTTACACGTTTTATATACGGCATCCAACAGATGTGCTGACTGGGGAAGAACAAGGCAATATAAATTACTGGCTTTGTGGGTCTGGTTGAGAAATGTATTATACTGTATAGTGCAATATATTAGGTCTTACACAAGGGGTCCTCAGAGGTACTCCAGGGGATCCTCAAAATTATTTGAGCCCAAACAAATGTCAAAATGTACATTAACATAACTACAACCTAGTTATAAATATATGAATCTGTCAATAATTATTTGAATTACTTAGCATTTTGTATACAGCAGGCTACTCCGTTTTAAAGTACTTTCACACATGGCACCATAGAGCGCCCTACACATTGTTGACCCGGCTAAACACTTGTGGACAAACCCCTTATTGCATGTAAACAAGGGGTCTTTAGCTTGAAAAACGTTGGACCTCTGTATTAGGCTATAGGAATGGGAGGACGGCATGCATTTAGCTATGATTCAAAACAGTGTGCATATCAATTTAACACATTTCAATACCTAGGCAAGTTCATATTTTAGATAGATAGCTATAATAGTGTTACTTATTATATACATTTTTTAAAAGCAAGATAATTACTTTAATATATTAAATAGTCTGCATTATCCGAATTTACCAAGCACCTACATTTTAATTTAATACATTTGAAAATTCAATAAATGATGAAATGAATACATGGCATTCAAAATGAGCACGCAGGTAGTTCTTCTGTCAATATAGATACAGACAGTATCTATACCGACAAGACAGATACAGTATCAAGTGAATCATTTAAGCGCTAAATAAATAATTTATTACTTTTTGCTTTTGTTAGGTGTGGCAAGCAATATTTCAGTGATGCAATCTACACCAAAAATATGTTATATTGTAAAAAAATATTGTATGTGTATATTCTCTTGTACATCTTAAATATCGTCTTAAATATATACAATCAATTATTTATCCTGATGGAAAATATACACCATAAACACTAAATGAAATTCAATTGATTGAACAGAAATTAAACATAGCGATAATTCAGGCAGGCCACAAAGTCACACCCGGCCCCGCATCTCAGATGATTCCATTTGCATCCCACCACCTCCCCACCTCCTCCTATTTTGCTGTGTCTGACGTACTCAATGCCATGGTGTTGTTATTGATGCTTGCTCTGTTCTGTACCCAATGGGGGGTCTATTTGCTGCTCTCCCTGTTTTGGGCTTTCCACGTATGCACATTGAAAGGGCTTTTCATGTATGCGCATGGAAGGGCAGGGAGAACAGAGCCATACCTGCAAATATAAATAACTTGATGCAAATCAAATACTTTGACAATAGTGGTCCTGACTCCTTACTCAAATAGCTATCTATATTCTATCCCCTTGAAATGATGGTCGCCATGTTAGCCAATACAGTTAGCGATAGCTAAAGTCCAATGCTAGGAGTCCGAAAACACAAAACATCGTATTGGTGTTTCCTCCCAATATGTTTTACTTCCTGTGCAGTGCTGATGGGGACTTTGCAGTAACTCACCTGACCAAGGCGCACCTATTCTACGACGGTCGGATAAAATGGATGCCTCCCGCCATCTACAAGTCTTCCTGCAGTATCGACGTCACCTTCTTCCCTTTTGACCAGCAGAACTGCAAGATGAAGTTTGGCTCGTGGACCTATGACCGTGCCAAGATCGACCTGATCAGCATGGCTAGCAACGTGGACCAGATGGACTACTGGGAGAGCGGGGAGTGGGTCATCATCAACGCAGTTGGCAAGTACAACAGCAAAAAGTATGAGTGCTGCACGGAGATCTACCCGGACATCACCTACTACTTCATCATCCGGAGGCTTCCGTTGTTCTACACGATCAACCTGATCATCCCGTGTCTTCTTATCTCCTGTCTGACTGTGCTGGTCTTTTACCTGCCATCTCAGTGTGGGGAGAAAATTACCCTATGCATCTCAGTCTTGCTGTCACTGACGGTGTTCCTGCTTCTCATCACCGAGATCATACCGTCCACCTCGCTGGTGATCCCCCTCATCGGCGAGTACCTGCTGTTCACCATGATCTTCGTCACGCTGTCAATCATCATTACCGTCTTCGTGCTAAACGTCCATCACCGGTCACCGCAGACGCACGGCATGCCTCAGTGGGTGCGGAGGGCGTTCCTGGACGTCATACCCCAGTTCCTGTTCATGAAGCGACCGCCTGCTACCGGCAAGCAGAACTGCAAGAAGCTGATCGAGATGATACACCGACCCACCACCATCTCCATGACCGACAGCTCCCAGACGTTCTGGGCGGGCTTGGAGGCGGAGCTGGGACATATTAACCAGCTGGTGGATTCGCTCCAAACGCCGACCTCCGACGGCCCAGGAATTCTCATCAGTCCCCCTTCTGGACCCTCCTCCCCCAACGTTGGCCTTGACCTGAAGGATCATCTGCTGAACTCACAGCTGCCTGGCCAAAACTCCTCCAGTCAAAGTTCAGTTCTCTCAGAGCCGCCTCCTCCTCCTCAACAGGGGCCCATCTCCTCAGATTCGTCTTCATCCCTGTCGCCCACCTTGCCCCCTGCCCTGCCGCTCGTCTCCTATCACACCCTGCCCAGAGAAGAACTGAAAACGCTGGCCACAAATGGCCGCTCTGTCAGTGAAGAGCACATGTGCCACCAGGGGGAGCTCTCCCAGAGAAATGGTCATCGGCGTCACTCCAGCATGTTCCAGTACGGCTGTTTGGACAATGAAGAGACGCTTGCCAAAGTCACAACAGGGAGGTTCAGGAACCATATGGAGACCTCCCCTACAGAGTGCAGTAAAGACATCAGTACCCAGCTGGACGCTATAACCGCTACTATTTCCCCAGCAATGCAGCAGGCTGTAGAAGGAGTGCAATACATTTCTGATCATCTCAGGGCAGAGGATGCTGACTTTTCAGTGAGTTTATAGACGTTTTACATAGCTTGTGTATTTGTCTGTCTGTAGCACTATGTCCATTAAGGGTTAAAAAAAAGTACAAATTGCAATATGTTATCAGAACGTAATTGGTAATTTAGTTATTGTGTATCTAGAACTACAGAACACATAGACGAACATGGAACATTGATACTGTGGCGCTTCAGTCTGCACCGCCAGTGGTTCTGACCAATCAGGGCTGTGCAGGTGTAGATGGATGTGTTACAGTAAATGACTGATAGACATCTTGTCACAATTTGTCAGTTCATTCAATCACCCACCAACATTATTATCTTAAAAGTACCAATGGACCGTTTCCCAGATGGTTCTGTATCTGGCGCTTCAGGTTGTCTAACTGCTGCTTGCCAGAGAAACAATAATGTAATGTAAAATACATTTGACTTTTGAACAAGCAAGCACCGACTGCCATTTAGAAAATAGTGTCCTTCAAACCGTAAAATCAACCATTTGAGAAAAACCAATCATGGCTGGAAATTGACAACTGTTAAAAAGCATTGAGGTGTGGCGTGAAATGTAGATATCTCTATTTTATTTTGTCTTCTCCTCAGGTAAAGGAGGACTGGAAGTATGTGGCAATGGTCATCGACAGGATATTCCTCTGGATGTTTATGCTGGTGTGTATACTGGGATCTCTGGGGCTGTTTCTTCCTCCTTGGCTAGCAGGAATGATCTAGAACTGTAACTGTGAGATAGCCTACTGTACAGTGCCTTCAGTTAGTCAGTATAACATATTTACAGTTAAAGCCTCTGTCTATTAATATACCTTCTCTGAGCTCTGTGTGAGCATGTTCATACTTCACTTGACATCTTCCTGACTGTCTTGTCCGCGTTCTTGCTCCTGTTAGGGTTGGACCAGAGCCATGTAAAGAGAGTCGCGCCAACTCCATTCATTCCAATGTACCGTATTTTTCACAGCAATGGTGGATCGTGGAGCCTCAAAATAGTTCCCGGAAGTTAGCCTAAATACTAAAAGTACCTACATTCTATTTTAAATGTAAATTGGTGCATTTATTGACTACTAATTACCAAAAAAATTAAGTTATACTGTATATCTGTATATTCAAATTGCCCACCAAGCACTTTCGAGAACTATTTTGCCATAGGTTTTGCCTCTCCGTGAATCCGTGTCAACCGTGACCGTTGACAATTTCGAACTTCCATTGGCGTAACCCTGTTATTTCCATGGCTCTGGGTGGGACCAATTCTTTATGATTGTCTCTTTTGGATGGGGATAAGGGCAACAAGAGGGCATCGTCTATTAAGATTGATATTAAACTCCTTGCTTCGTGTCTGTATTTGCCCTTGTTGAAAACAGTGTTACAAAAACATTGTTATAGTTTCAAACTGTAAGATTGCATGTTGAGAGACACCTGTATATATCTCCTCAGTCCTCAGCCTATAGATACCTTAGCCTGACATGTTTCTCTTTGTGTAGGGGGATGTACACAGTGTAGGGGAAGGAGCAAAGAGCAAACAGCAGTCTGAGGCTGTAATTTGGGGTTCTGGTGAAATAACACAATCAAGTTCATGTAAAACAAGACATGGAAGCATTGTTGAGTCAAGCCCACAACCTGACTGTGAATCTGTAGCAAAAAATAACAGTTTCATCTAGAGATTGAGCAATTTTGCCAACAATTTTTGCATTCACCCTTCAACCCATACCTTTATAAATAGCAAGATTGTGCAAGCCGATATATCTTACTTACAGTATAGTATATTTATTTGTTTCTTACTTGTCTGTTTGGTCATTATAAGTGTTATTTAATATCAATTTTAGTCTAATGAGTGTAATGTATATTATGTAATTTAAATTGTAAAAATTGCAGTTAAATGTATTAATTGTAACACTATAAAATATATGTGTGTACCGTAATTGTTATAGTCATACTTTTTAATACAAGAATCTAAAGTAAACCTTTTCTCTGTTAATAAATGCTTATTGAATACAATATTTTTGTCCATCCCAGATATATAAATATTTAATGAGGGCAAACATGATCCTGACCATTATATTTTGACATTTAGTGTAATTGCTTGAGGTTCATCTTGAGGAATAGTCTGATATCTATTTAGGAGAAACCATAGTGTGCATAATTATTTGGTACAAATTTAGTTCTGTGCAAGTTTAAATGAAACCTACTAACAATAGTAAAAACCATTAATGACCATTATGTGTAATGAGTATACATGGATTACATGAGGAATGTATTGTTGTCTTCAAAAGAGTAGTGTGCATTGAACTTCCTGGCTAGATAAAATTAAATTAAACTCTGAGATGAGTCTTGAATAACATAATAGTGAGCAAATTATATTAAATATACAGTTAATTATCATGTTATCAGTGGCAACAGAACAGAGAAACTGGGGTCTCTATTTAATTACATTTTATTGTCTGTGGTCTCTCTATATTCGGGATAGCAAACAACAAAATATCAAGGGGCTTATTGTGACAACAGTTCCTAACACCCTGACCTGTTCCCAATGATTAAAATAAGCTGTAGGCTATGATTTCATGATGTTATTGCAATTTATTTCCTAATGTCTTTGTAGTCCACGAGTCTTGTTCAAATGTATTGGCCAGGCTTTTTAACATTTTGCCTTACTGCAAAATACCATGTGAATGTATTCTCCCTCAGGCACAGCTCTCCTCTGCCCTCCCTGACATTTCCCCATGCCATGCCCACACTTTCCAAACTGTGTTCAAACTAAACAAGCCTGTTGCAGTAACAAATTGGGTGGCTTCCATGTTGTTGTTTCTTTTTTTTTGTGGTGGTGGCGGTGGTGTGTGTGGGTGTGGGTGGTGGAATTGCCTGGTGTATCGAAACCATATTCACTTTGTAAATATGGTCTGACCACGCTCCATTGGTATCAAGGTATTGGTGCCAAACACCTGTGACAGTGAATTTGTAGTTGAAAATAGTCTCACATGTGTATCAGTATACATTTGAAGTCACAGAAATAACTGCTTTAGGAGCGCAAACTCCTACAAGAACAAGTGGGGAAGGTCTATATGTGGGACACAATGTCGTAATGTCCCTTTAATGTACAATATTTTCCTATAGAGTAGCTTGTGTATCACTATTTCCTGAATATGATGTTTTGATTGTGGCATGTTTTCAAACGTGTGAACAGTTTTCACATTCATGTAAAACATGAATGAATGGAAATAAAAAAATCAGAGTAGAATTACACTTACCTTAAATGAGAAAGTAGAATATTTTGTGTTCACTATTTATTTCAGAACCTTTAGATATGAAGAAATTAAGAAATTGTTTCAATTCAGTACAAAACAAATGATCACATCTAATATACCATACATTTATTTTGACTTGCATGTATTACATAATGCAAGTGATAAGTGATATTCCATCTTATCTCACAGATACTGGAGTCCAAGAACTTTTATGTGGCCCTCAGTATTAACTAGTAACACTATACCTGACTCAACCTTTAAAGCCCATCTGTTGTGCATTTCATTATTTGTGCAGTGTATTTTGACTTTGTTTCCAAGTTATCAAACTGCCATGGATGTTTTTTAGTTAGGGAGCATTTTAGATTTCTATTTCCAAGGCGTTTACAGTCAAACCTGTATATCTGCTGTAAACAGCATATCTTTACTCTGACAGCTAACAAATATTTGCTCACTAATAAAATATGAATAAAATAACAGTATTCACATCTGAGTCAGAACGTCATATACTGTACTTCATAACATACTTTGATAATGTTTTTTCCCTATTCAAATGTTTTTGGCAGAATACTCTGAAATAATTATTGCGGAATTGATTTTTCTGACAGGCAATTTGTTTGTATGATGACTGTACGTCAACAAACAAGGTGTGTTTATGTGATCCTTTGCTCCTGAGAATTGCACAAACAATTATGTTTATGATTGCAAATGGTTGAAAGGGCAAAATTAACTGTTGTGCAGATCATATATAAATATAATTACATTTGATTCTGTAGCAACAATGAAAATATGTACAAGATCGACTTCAATAGTGATTAGCCTATATTGCAGTTAAAGACCTAGTTTGCTATTAGGGAACAATGATCCATCTTGTAAGAAATAATGAAGTTAAATTACCGTTACAACACATTTGACATCTTTCACCACCTTTGTGTTTGTAGTACATTACAACATTAACATACCCTCGGTTATACTGCCAAAAAGACAACTGTACAAAACAAAAGTCACATTTAAAGTAATTTAGCTATAACATTGTGTGCTACAATAAGAATGCACATACTATATTTGAAATAATGTATGATCATGCTACTTCATTATACGAAACCCTATCTAATTACTGCATGAGCAAGCAACAATTTTGTCCCCATATATTCACAAACTATTAGCTATAAAAGGGGGTAATATTATACCTGAATGCCAAAACAAATGACCTTCACCTTGAGCTCAAACATGAAACTATTGTATTTCCACTAGCTCAGCATAGGGGCCAACTGCAGAGAGACATGAGAAGATAGCAGATGAACACAATATGGAAATATGGCATAACAATATATATCTATATGATTCTTTGTCAGAACTATTAGCCCAGAGAAAGTTGTATTAACACGACAAAGCATCGTCAAGCTTCAGCAATAACCTACAGAAAGACCTGGCGGGTCCAAACACAAAGGCTAGTGTTTTGGACTGAAGATGAAATGAGGGCTCAACGCTCTCAAATAACTTCCTACAGCAGACGTGTTGTTACTTGAAGACATCCAGTCTTCTCCATTTGCAACACTACTGTGTGATTTGGACCATCTGCGCTAAGTACTGAGCCAAACGTGTCACTTACCTTGGTGTTAAAACGTGCGGTCGCGCAGTGATTATCTCACCAACCTCCAAGTTAACAGGGCATACCATACCATGATTGCAGTCCCTGTCTAATTAATGCCTATACTGGGATCCACGCGGGTTATGGCTTTTTCACTTTCAATAATCTTGAGTCACTAAGGCCATTCAGCACCCTTGTGGGCTATTGCCCTCATTACCATGATTATCCATTTTTACATGTTGGTTGTTACTTTGCCATTAAAATGTTGAATATATCACTCGCAAATATTTATAGAGTGTATATACAAGTTAAACAGCAACACAGCAAAGGTATTTTCAGGACGCAGCTGGACAAACAAAAGTTTATTAGCATGCCTGTGTTGTCCTTTGTTGGTTTAACAAATGGGACTCCCATAGACGCACTGTCTGATCTCAGCACAGGAAATTTCGCCTAGATTTCAGAGCCTACATTTGTAGCTTGACGAGTCCTGGCTACATCTAAATCAGTCAAAATGAGGTGGACAGCCAAAGCATAAGTGACAACACATACATACAAGAGAAAGCATTGAGACAAAAATGTGGAGTTCAAACACATCTTTACATTGAGGTGAAGTTGTGCATGTGGAAATGCACTGTATGATTTACAAAATAAGGGAAATGCACGTTTTGACACCATGGGCAAAATAACTCAATATTATTCTTAAAAATATGTATAATAACAGTATAATGGTAAAAACCAAATGTTGTAAGGTAACAGATAAAAACGAATTACAATTCAATGTGAAGGTACAACTACAGTACACGTTACCTTTGAGAGCAAACCATTAAAACAAAAATTAAAGTTTTAACTAAAGTTAAGTCTCCAAATAGGGAATAGGGGCAGGAGTTAATTTATATGAACATGGTTCCCTCTGTCCCACAGTCTGAAGGGAGGGAGGTTAAAACTCTGTCATTTTCTTGTGTGTGTCGGCCTTCCTGTGCTCCTTCTGAACATATGTCTCCTGGGCCTTCTGCTGTGCTAGGAGCCTGTGGGCAGCAGAGAGCTTCTCTTCCAGGCGGCTCACTACGGCTGCATCCCTGTATACGAGCACACAGTTAGTGATGCTAGAGACATACTAGTTGAACACACTTACAGCACCTGTGTTTAAATGGGGTCTAGGCCACAGGTACATAACATACAGCACCATGCTTGCATATTCCCCCAATTCATTGGTGCATGGTGTGACAATTCTTTGTATAGCGCTGCCTCCCAGTGGCCAGCATAACACACTACAATATTCGGTGAAATTATTGAATAATGGGAAAATAACAATCCACTTTCAGCAGATAAACTTGACTGAGGTCATTTTATGCAAGTAATATTAATCATGTTAAACTCATTCTGAGCCAGGTATTTCAGCATTTAAAGTATAGATGCATGACATCTGAGCAGTTAAAAAGGTAGTCAGCGATTTAGAGCACAGATACATTTAGTGAAATTAACCAAATATCAATTTGTGTGTGCGCTGAAAGACATAATCAGGTGTTTCTACACAGCCCTGCCTCTGTAAACAGGAACACTTACAAAGTGGTGCAGCCCGCACCGCACAACACTATCCTAGCTGTGGCAATGTGTTTCCACCTAAGGGATTGAAATATCAGCATCACACACAAGCAACAGCAGCAGTAGTACTAGCCTTCCTGCTCGTCTGCTCAGGGACTCTGTCAGGGTTTTGATCTCCCTCTCTGTGTGGGCCACCCTCTCTGCAGCCTGGAACAGCTTGACGTTGAGGCTCCTCTTGGTGGCTCCTTCCCCCCGGTAGGCCTCCACCCCGCGGCCCCGTGCCGGAGCGGCACTAGCTTGACTTCCGCTGGCAGCCTGTCCATCTCCTAGCTTACTGTTGAGGAATTCAAACACGTTGTGGCACCCCCCGGTGGCGCCGGCTCTGGGCTTCCTCTGTCTCTTTTTGCGGGCCACCTGGCCGCCGTCTTTGGCCATCTTGCTCTGGGTGCGTCTCCCGGTGAGTTCGGCACACTGGTCCAGAGACTTGCCCTTGGGAAGGAGCACTGCTGTCACTGGTTCAACACGGCCCTCTTGACGCTTTCCCAGCCCTGGAGGTCAAAGACAGGCATGTGAACTCAGGCCGTTTGCACTCATAAGCAAGCCAATGCAATAAATACACAAAGACACACGGGTACCTGACCTGTCTGGACGTGTGTTGTGAGATGGTTATTCACACTGCATTATGTCTGTCTAGTAGGTAGACTATGTGAAACATTAGGCACACATCAAACTCAAGTGTGCGCGCATGCAAGGCTACGCGCTGACCGGCAGTCATCGTGACACGTGCGTCTCATGCCTGTGTGCACCTGCACTTGCCTTTCCCATATTCGTAGCCCATCTTCAGCATTAGTTTAGAGCCAATGCCTCTCGTGTGTTCCTCCCAGCCACCAAAGTTGCTGCTAATGGTTGCTGCTGACTCTTCATTGGCAGAGTCAAACACTGTAGGGAACGTAGGGAGAAATAGAAATGACGTGGAAGTGTCTCTTGAAGGAAAACCATTCAGCTATGTCAGTAAATAACATAGACACACATTAGAGTGCTCATAGGATCATTTAAGGCAACTAGCATCTAAGAGATGATTGCATGATTATGACTTTGTAGCTAGACAACTATTAATCAACTGAGTGCTCTCTATTATTATTGAATTATTGAAGACACGTCAACAGTGACTGGCAGGGGCACTGACCTCTGGCATAAGCCTCATCCCCGTTCTCTGTGTCATCTTGGTCGGAATTTGAGGAGGGAGGGTCTTCCTCTCTCATTGGTGGGATGACTCCATCGGCCTCAACAACGGCATCTTTCATCAGGAGCGAGTCGAACTTCACACTGTAGAAGCCGTTGTCAATGTCTATATGGTGAGAACACATTTGGAAAATAAGTTACTCTCTACCAGAAAATGAAAGACAAGTGCAAATAACGTTAGGGAGCTTCCATGTGATACACTGTCTGAACGCATGTATTTTCTGTTGTTACTGAACTGTACTAAAGCTGAGAAAATGTCATAGTGATCATTTGACAATGAATCAAAAGTCAGTTGAGCAATGGACCTGTCGGCAGAGTTAGATTGACAGGCAATCTGACTAATCAGAAGGCTGGGATGTTGCTATACGCCGCAGTTTTGTCGGATAAACAAAAGCCATGCAGGAAAAAAAAAAAGTATGCTATGGATTTGAATATCATCAAAATCACCGGACAGGTGAACACATTTGTTATAAAGGTAATAATAATAATATACTTACTATACTGTGTTATTTTTAAATGTGTAAGAGTAATCAGAAGAATCTAGTCTAATACCTGCTATAGACCTGGTAGCCTTAGCCTAGCCTACTATACCTGGTAGCCTATAGCCTACTGTTCTCTCGTCAGCTGTTCGTCCAAACAAATAGGCATTTTCAGACTTCACGTTATTCTGACAGGCTTTGGGGCAATATTTCTCAATGAAAATAAAACAATCTAAAATAAAAGCGACCACTTTTGTTTATCTTAAAAGTAGGATTAACCATCATAACACTTTTGTAGTATGCATGCTTTTCTAGACAGGCTAGACATGGCTAACTCGCTTCTGGCGAAAGGTCCATTGCCAAAATGGGACCCACTGGCTTTTTGTTACAAGTAACTATTTTACTGACCTTTACACACAGTGAAATGTATTGTTAAAGAACTAACCGGTAATTTTGGCTGGGTACCAGATACCATCCTCATGTCGGACCAAGCAGGATGAACCTTCTTCAAGTTTAGTAAGGTCAAAGTGCAGAAAGTCTCTGAGCTCTGACACGTACACCACTTCCCCATGAGAGAATCTGGAAAATCAGATGGTCTCGTAAAAATGTGCCATGGATTAACAATATATACACACAGAAGGATTCAGGGCTGGTTGGACGCACACGTCAAAGTAAGGCCTCTATGTTTTCCCAAGACCCAAAAGCAAAAATCTTTGATTGACGTCCAAAGTAACCCCAAATGTTCACCCCAGTTCACTGTCTTAAGTGTTGCATGAAAACACATGTGACTATATGGCAGAGAGGAGCTAATAATGAGCCAATAATACAAATCCCTGTTTAAAGAGTGGGTAAACAATATGATGAAGCACTCCTGACAGTTTTAACAACAGACACTCTGTAAACATCAATGAAAGACCCAGGTGAGAACATGTCACATACTCTACCTGCAATTGTCCATGAAGCGACATTTGTCTTCTAGAAAGAACGGACACGGTTTCATAGACTTCTGGGTGGGATAAATGTACAGCACTCTCATTTGTGCTTCATCGTCATCGGAGGGTTCTGTCCCCACCACCATGGCATTGTGATATTCCAGGGTTCCCCATGATGTCCGGTAAGGTGCTCTCACCTTGGTGCCACTCAGTATATCTTCACTATCATCATCATCATCATCCTCCTCCTCCTCCTCCTCCTCCTCACCCCCTCCATCTCCCATCTCTTTTGTGTCAGAGCTGGAATTCTCTCCCAGCTCAAGGTAGAAGGAAGCAAACTCATTGTCCATGCTGCCATTCGCATTGGCCGTGCCAACTGCAGGTTCTGGGGGTTCCTCCTGAATATTAGTGCTTTCCTCAAGGCTGGCTAGAAGCTGGCTCTTTTTGACAGAAACCAAGCTAGCCTCTGTGAGCTCCAGTAGTTGACAAAGGTCTTCTTTCAGCTGCAGTAGGTCTGACTGTTGAGAGGGGTCCAGGCCTGCCGACAGCGCCATCTCGACCTGCTGCAACTGGGCGCTGTAGGCGGTGATGGCATCCTCCAGTGTTTTTTCATCCATATTGGCACTTGGCGAGAAAGCATGAGGAATTACGTGTCCCCCTCAGGCACCTGTGAGAATACAATGGTTAAGGGACCGAAGACCAACTTAAAAGATGTTAGCTAACAAGTTTTAATGATGACAGTGAAGGCAGACTGCTTCTATTTGTAACAACCGTACAGTATTAATTAAGACTTATACTTTACAAAATAATTTAAATCTTTGTTGGTCTCACTTAATGCTTTTAAAGTCTTACTGTCTGACTTGGATATAGGCACGTCTAGATGTATATGTTTTAAATGATAGATATACTGTCTTAAATCCATGATGCTGACGACTGTGACATACGTCTTATAGTGCTATAATTGTTATTAATACTTTCATTGTAAATGTTGTGTTTTTATGTTTTGAAACTGCTGGTGGCTGCTGTCTTGGCCAGGACGCTTTTGTAAATGAGATATTTAATCTCAAAAAGTCTTTCCTTATTAAATAAAGGTAAGGTAATAAAGATAATAAAAAAAGATATCAACATTTATTGTAAACCTATGCAACTGATGCTACTGACAGCCAAGCTGCTAGGGTAATAAATATTTAAAATAATACTACTCAGTGTCAATGTATTAAATGCTATATTCTATATATTCTTTATTGTTTATGTTGACTGGGAAGCCCACAGTACCTAGAGAATTTGCTAGCTCGCTTGCTTGTTTAGCAAGGGAGCTAACTTACGCAAACATACGAATTACTCAGAAATCACAACATTACCGTACCTTTGTAGCTACAATGACTTGTGCTGGACCTCATTGGCACCATGAGAAAAACGTAAACATATGTGAAAACTATGAAGATAGGCTAAAAGCTAACCATGAAGGTAGCCCATCGAGAAATCTTCTTCTACTGATTTTCTGCTTACGGTACCGGTACAGAAAAATGGATAGCGCCATCTACTAGGGTACATTAAACCCTAACTAAATTAATTTAGTTATATTTTAGCGTGTGTTATTATAGTTTCTTGTTACATTACATTTAATACATAATATAATTAATATTGTAGACATGTAAATGTAAATGTGTCAAATAGGCCTACGTTTGTAAAATGTGTATTAAGAAGTGCTATGCTTGCAACGACAGGGACAGTGACGCATGCGTATAGCGCCCACACATCAGCACGCATGCGTATCAGACGTGAGGAAATGAGAACATGCAAAACCGTGACCAAAACAAAACTTTACTAGTTTATGAACGTGTCATGTTTTATTTTATTTTGCTATCATTACAATTATAAGATATTGAATACTATATAGCATATTATGCATAACGGCTGTTAAAGTAAACACAAGAGAAACCAGTTTCACCTATGGTCCAGAAGAAATGATCGATGTGAGCACATCCTACCATACCAATGTATGTACTTGTAGTCTTGTACGCATGTATTCATGTATTATGCATTTACACGTGGTAGTTTGCAGACATTCAAGATATGGAAGCATGAAAATGTTTTAGAATGTTTTAATTCAATTTTATTTAGCCATTCGTTGAATAAACATTCGATATAATAATAGCATATAATCAGTGCCTAACGTGTTAGCAAATGCAAATCTGCATAGTTTGTTTGCTGTAGTATGTCAAAGTATCGCAGTGTAACCTTAGCAGCACACTGTGAAATTATTATTATTATTATTATTAGTTAACTAATCTTAATATCGTTGGTGTAGTAGTCTAGAACGAATTGCACCTATGCTCATACTGCCACCACAGCCCATTATCTACAAAGTTAACTAAATTCTACAATACACTTTAACTACTTCCTACGATCTTATAGAGTTATATGAAGCAAGTTTGAAAACTGATCACTTTGCATGGTGCTTTTCTCATCCGACCTCTGTTTGTCACAGAAGTGAGAAGAAGAGTATCGGTAATGCCTCCGACCATGGAACAGATCAGCGACCCAAACATTGGCTTTGCCTACTTGCGTCCAGCGTGCGTCCAGCTGACGCGGGCGCCCACAGTAGCCAACGTGAACTTGCTGGGGATCCAGCTGAGAGACGTTAGCGACGCCACCTTACAGCAGCTCCAGGAATACGTCCTCTTCCCCCTTCGATTTGTTCTCAAAGTTCCTGCGGCCAAGAAGGAGGCCCTGGTTGTGGCTGTGAGCGACGTCATGCACTACATCCTGGACAACACGTGTGTCCAGAGCTGGGAGACCCTCCGTGACCTCCTGTCAGAGCTGTGTCTATGCCTCTGCTGTCCAACGGATCCGGGGAAACCCGCAGCCACATCAGAGGAGCTGAAGCTGTCTGTACTGAGGTGCTTGGATTCCCTGCTTCACGCGGCCTATGGTGACATCCTCTACAAACTGTATGAGCCCAGCATGTTGCCTGGGCTTGGAGCTGCTGTGTCATTGCTCCTAGCTCTTGGGGAGCAGGAGAAATGTAGGGACACGCAGGCAGCTGCTTTAAAGTGCCTGCAGGCTGTGACCCAACAGTGTGACTGCACAAAGGACCATTCGCACCTAGAAATGGAAGGCGGACGTTCTCTAGGCAGCACCATGGCTTCATTTCTGCCTGGCATCACTCTAGCTGTGACCAGGATCATTACGGGCGATTTCAGACAGGGCCACGCGGTCTTGGTCAGGGCCATCAAGGTTGGTTAGTGGTTTACTGGATATTTTCACATATATTTTACACTTAAAGATGTATGGTGTGTTTACTGGCCATACGGGGTGGAGAATTTACTGTTCCCTGTAAAACATCCACACACGAGATCTGTTTGACTTGGACTTATGCTGAAAGTAGATGTATTCTCTCTGAACTGAGGGAGAAGATCAAAACAATGTTAAAATACACATTCACAAAGACAAATTACATAGTTAAATTATTTGAACATTCCTATTATATTTCTATTATATCCTATTAGTTAGCAAGATGTCTAATCCCATCTTCTCCTTAACTGTACTCTCTGTATGTCACATTGGATAAAAGTGTATGCTAAGTGACCGAATTGTAATCGTTCGCGTGCAGACTTGGTCTAAGACAGTGGGCGTGGTAATGGAGGACGCCCAGCTGCAGAACGCTGAGCCTGGGCAGGCTCACTCTCCAGACCTGGGCAGGCTCAGAGAGCTGGTGGTGCACAGGACACAGGATTGGGTGAAGACCGCTGCAGGAAGACTGGCTATCCTGTTGAAGAAGATCATCTCCTGTACCTCGGCCCACCAGCATTGGAGGGTGCGGCTGGAGCTGGTAGAGCTAGCAGACCACCTGCTAACCAGGTGTAGCCACTCTCTGGGGGAGTGTGTTGGACCCCTGCTGGAAGCTCTGGTCGGAGCGGTGAACGACAAGGAGAGCATAGTCAGAGAGAGGTATCGTTAAAGCATTAAGCTAATATCATTCTGTGGTCTGCTAGCTTACAGTTCTGTGTGTGCTGAAAAACACAGCCCTGGCTTTGTAAAAAGGAACACAAACAAAGTGGTGCAGACCACACACAACATATCCTAGCCTTCAAAATGTGTTTCCAATTTGTGTGGGGCGGAGCTTCCCTATGGCATTGAAGAGGAGAGGTGTTTGATTTGATTTGAGTTAAGCAGGTGTACTCAAGATGTACTTACCATACAGCACCATCTATGTAGCATTTGTATAAATACTGTAATTATAAATCCATGCCATCCGGTTGCTGTGTACCCTTCCCTAGGTGTGAGGCTGTCCTCAAAGAGGTATCCGAGAGGAGTCAGAGGCCCAGAGGTGATGATGGCAGGAGCAACAGTCAGACCTTTACCGACGCTCTCTCAGAAAACCTCCATTCTTTAGCTTCCTCCCTGCCCAGATTGATGAGGACCCTGGATGACCAGAAGAAGTTATTTATCCTCAACGTATTTCTGGGGTATTTAAAAGTCCTGGGACCACAGGTGTCGCAGGTGCTTTCGTCAGCAGCACACCTTGAGCGGATTTCCAAAGCCTTGATGCAGGTAAATTGTATCTTTTATTATTTCTTCCACGTGAAGCTCCTAACCCTGCCATGTGTAAAGCGAGCTTACAGCTAATGTGCTGTCCCACTGTGTTTCTCTACAGGTGCTCCGGCTGGATGTGACAGACGTCCACATCGTGGAGGAGAGGAGTTCCTCCACTGACATAGAGACCTCGGGGGCAGCTCAGCTTCCACACCTCCAGAGGAAGCACTTCCTGTACTTCAGTGATGACAAGATCTTCTCTGTTCTCATGGAGATCTGTCGAACGTTGGGTTTGTTATAACATGTTATAATATCATATACAAAAAATAAGGATGAGTTTTATGTAAGGAAATAATATTTGCTCACTATGTACCGTATTTCAAAAATATTATTGATACAGATATTGTTTGCTCTCTTTGCAGGTTACTACGGCAACATCTACCTGTTAGCGGACCACTTCCTGGATCTGTACAGAGAGTCGTCCTTGTACAGGAAGCAGGCCGGCATGGTGCTGAACGAGATGGTCCGGGGGCACGCAGGGCTTGCTGTAGCCAGGTGGGGTGAGGGGTCGTTGGGAGAGAGGTATGGGAGCAGTGCCCCTCCCAGACCGGAGGACCTCAAGGCCGCCATAGTGTCTGTCATAGAGGAATACACCAGTCATACAAACTGGTACCTGGTTACTGTGGCCGAGGACACCGACATAGACAGACAGGACAAACAGGTAGGGGGATTAATGCATGTTATGATATGTATTATGATATATACTATGTTATGTTGTAATGTATTTGTAACGATACATTTGTTATTTATTTGATTTATTGAGCATTTTATTTGATAGGGACGATATAATCAACATTGCTCCAATGCAGGCCTGAAACTGACCTGTTCATTTGGTTTCGGTTGGTAATGCATTCCACAGTTGACAGCTCTTTGTGGAGAAAAGGGATTGTGCAAATGTAATTCTACAATGTGGTGTTTTACAGTTCCCATTCATTCACCGTGCTCCTGCCTAGACAGAGGTTCTGGGGCCATTAATACATTGAAATACTAGTTTGAGAACAGAAAGAATTAAGTAAATCATATATATATTCAAATATATGACAGTGATGCCACCTGATATTTGAATAATATATAATCATAATACATAAGTGTTTGCATTATGTAATAGTATTTAAAACACCTGATATGTGTTCATGTTATGTACTGTATTGTTAGAATCCCATAATGGGCATTGTAATTGATTTTATTTGTGTTCAGTGTGTTATAATGTTACTCTTCTACTTTTGTGCTTTTGCAGGGTGCAGCCCGGCTCCCCTCCGTATCCAGCGGCAACCTCTTCCCCTCCTCCCACGCCTCCCTCCAGTCTCCTGGGACCTCCACCGTGCACCAGCTCAACAGCAACATGTGGCAGCTGTGCATACAGCTGGAGGGCGTGGCGTGCTGCGCCCAGGCCTTGGGCCGGGGCTTCCGTCCCCTGTTGATGACATCACTCTACCCCGTGCTGGAGAAGGCCGGGGAGGAGTCCCTCCTGGTCCGGCAGGGGGCGCTCCGCTCCATGTGCGTCATCAGCGAAGCATGTGGCTACGCTTCGCTGATGGAGCTGATCAGACAGAACGCTGACTACCTGCTCAACGACGTGTCCCTCAACCTGCAGCGACTCAGCCTGCACGTGCAGGTACTGGACCAGTGTTTATGTTTACAGCAGGCGCCAACAGGAAAGCCTTTCTCTCTGCTGAACCCTGTGGCGTTTGATTGGCTGTACCTTCTTTAGTTTGGTATTTTTATTATTAGATTATTGTTGTGGTTGCTGCTGCTGTAGTAATGGTAGTAGTAGTAGGGCTAATTGTTGTTGTCTCTCTTGTTACCTTGTTGTTATATAGTACAGTAGTTTTATGTGTCTGAAATGTCCCCTGCGATGTCAGTTCCCTTGTTGGCTCCCCTCCCTCTACTGGGTGAGCACTTGTTTTTGAACTGCGCATGTACACTTGTGCACACCGCCGTGCCCGGCCCTCTAAGGCCCCCCCCCACACACACACACACACACACCGCAATACTCCAACAGACACAGACAGAGGTAATGCTAACAAGTGCTCTATTCTGCTCGGAGGCGCCACGGGTGTTGGCGGTGATGCTGGACCATTCGGACCCCAGCCTGCTGCCTCTGCTAGGGGACATCGTGCAGGACGTCCTCCTGGCCCTGGATCTGAGCTACGACCACAGGGGCCCTCTGTTCTGCTCGGTGCTGCACTCTCTCATGAAAGCACTGGGTGAGGCGCTGCAGGACACGCTGGGTGCAGGAGTGGGTCCCCTGTGTTTAGGTCATCTTTAGGACGACCACAGCTGTTCCACTGGGACAGAATGACCCGTTAATAAATGGCTAAAAGATTGAATAATTAATATTTAGAATCTTGAATATGTAAAAAAAATGTAAAAAATAAAGTAAATTGGCAAGAGATTCAAATACAATATGTAGTAATAGGAGGAACCATGTTATAGTCCCCTCACCACGTACCGTAGGTCACGATGTTGGCTGATAAGGCTAGCATGGGCTGTGCTCTAAATATAGGTCAGTATACTGTCAGACGTTTCCCCCAACAACAGCAGTTGCTATGTGAATCTTTTGTACCTGGCTTAACATGACACGTATAAACGGTAGCGCCGGTACAGTACAGTTATTGCTTTCAGTTTTAGAGCAGGGGTCTTTCTTCCCTGTTTGAATCCCAGTTGAACCTGTGCCCGCAATATAACTGTACTGTAACCATAACTGCATCCTGGTGTTTGTAGCCAGATGGTTTGCCAGCTGTCACGACAGCCCCGCCACGCCCGGCGCGCCCGGCGCTGAGCAGGGGCTTCTCAACATCGGCCGGTTCCTGCTAGACTACCGCAGGCAGAAAGAGCTGGCGGAGGGCGTTGGGGCTGAAGAGGACGACACACACAGCCCAGGTAAGTCTCTGGGAAAGGGCGTTCAAGGTCGTGCAGGCTACGTGCGCTACATCCCAGCCACCGCCAACAGCTTGTTTTCATTCCAGTGGTGCCTGCGCCTACGGAGCGGGAGGAGGAGGAGGAGGAGGAGGAGGGCCCTGATATGAATGCAGAGCTCCCTGCCCACATAAGCATCACTAAAGATGTGATGGAGCGCTGCATACACCTTCTGTCTGACCCCAGCTTGAGACTCCGCCTCAAGGTTGAGTACCTGTGTGTGTGTGTGTGTGTGTGTGTGTTCCTTCCTGCTTAGCCCTCAGATTCGGAGTGTGTGGCATGTGTCCAAAGGGACTGCAAGAATTCTTACATTCTAACTAACTAACCATATGCCATTCAAAAAGCACAGAAAGCTTTGTTGGTTACAGTTTAGTTTATACATCTCACTTTATAATTAGGATATATATCTAAACATTTAAAAACAACACTGGTGTGCTTGTATGTGTTCTGCATGGATGCTGATATCTGTGTAATGAATTACTAACTTCTTTATATGTATTATTTTCTCGTAGGTACTGGATGTGTTGGAGTTGTGTGTTGGTGTTTTGAGTGACAGGGAAAATGAACTGCTGCCAATGGTCCACCGCTGCTGGCCGGCCCTTCTACAGAGGCTGACCTCCGACGACCCCTTAGCAGTGCTCCGAGCTTTTAGGGTGCGTATGCAGTCTCGTGAACTTATTTTTTACGGAAATATATGTCGGGGCCGGTCATGTAATACAATGCATGTACTATCATGTATCATTGTGTTTCTTGGAATATTACATTTCATCCCATAAATGGGTTTACCTTGCGAGGCAGCTGGATTTGCCCGTTCGGACCCATCAGCCTCCAGTAGTAACTACTAATGTGACATTAGCCCATGATGGACAGTTGCTTCGTCAAATCACCTGCCATGCACTTTGATGAACGCAACCCTTCTTCCAAAGGTTTCCCAGGACAACAACAAATCACCTGGCGCGTCAGGTGTCTGAGTTGTAACTGAACCAGGGCTTCAGAGGTGTCACGTGACTCTGCCAGCGTGAGTGAATGTGCCCGTATGCCCCCCTTTAGATGCTGTGCACCCTGGGCCAGTTCTGCGGTGACTTCCTGAGGAGGAGGGTGTCTCAGGAGATCCTCCCCAAGCTGACGTCCTCTCTGAGCAGGCAGGCTGCAGCCAGTGCCAAGGCCGGCCCTGTCTACACGCACACCTTGGCTTACAAGATGCAGCTGGCTGTGCTGCAGGGGCTGGGCCTGCTCTGCCTGAGGCTCCACTTGGGTAACGCACACACGCACGCACGCACTGTATGTATAGCCACCTGAAACTTAAGGAACATGCTGCTCATGTATAGTGAACAACCAGAATGTTCCACACACCTAACTTGAACTTAAATGTTACTTTAAATTAGGGATGTCACGAGAACCGGTACTTCGTTACCAAGTCGATGCAAAAATTCTGAAAACATGACGGTACTCATTTTTGTACAGTACCGTAGGTACCGGATATCCAACCTGGACGCGTACGGT
>JAODUH010009846.1:0-29875 GCA_027564835.1 Typhlichthys subterraneus
TTGTTAATCGTTGCTCAAAATTAACCAAATTATTCATACAAGAGATGATAAATGTACTGTACAGTGCAACAACCTACCGGTACTAATCTATAATGTTTCTCTGCGCCACCTGGTGGATGAGTTCAGCATTGCCGGACATTTTAGAGTTTGCTTCAACCCGTATTGCGTCATGAAGAGAGTTCCTGCAGAAATTTCTACCGCAACGCAACGGAAATATCGGTCATTTTAAAATGGCATATCTGTAGACTCAGTATCTTTATCGCAATATCACGTTGCGCAACATCATATTGAAAATGTTGCAGGAAGGGCAATATTCAGTTGTTTTTTTTTTTTGGTAGAAAGATGCGTCAATTGGCTGTGTGGCTTAGTTGTGTTTGATTTAGACAGAAAAGTAAGATGTGTGCTAATGACATAATAGAGATGGAAGAGGAAACATTAGTGGCCAAAAATAATGCCTCCTCGGTAGCTAGGAATTACTGTTGTTGTACCAGTCCAATATGAAAATGTGGTTTTGATATGTTATGAATATTTTCTGATGCATTTTCCCATAACCTTTTTACTTACGTTTTATAATATCAAAATTAATATCGATATTGCAATTTTCACAAAATATCCAATTTTATCAATATCGTGCACCCCTAGTTAAAATGCACAGATAATTTATAATGGACACAAAAAAAATATCCCCCAGTATTGTCTTGTTAAAGAAATGTTAAGGTAGAAGGACATTGGTGTCCTAAAATCTAATGAAGCCAGTCTTAATGACAATACTTTTACTTCCTGGAAGCAGGCTACAGTATATAATGCTGCAAACGGATGGTAAACCACGTTTTCACTACAGCAATGATGCTAAAGCGTAGAGTCTCAGAGTTTAGAGGGGTCATTGGTTCTCCCCTGTCCTCCTGGCTGCTATTCACAATCCAATTAGCAAACTAAGTCTGTGAAGGAGCTCCTCCATGACACCGGCTCATTTGTAAGTCCTGCCACCATTTAGAACGACAGACGAAGGCCGATGTTTTATTAATGTTTTGCCTGCCTTCTGCAATTCATAGTCCTCCTTCCAAACTGGCCCCACGACCTTTGTTGAGTCTAGATGTTATAAATAAATAATACAATGAAGATGGGGAACAAATGATTTAGTCAGATTTGTTTAGTGACCTCATTGGCGAAAGAGTATGCATTCTTGTGTGTTTTAACGTGAAAATGGTTGTGTGCCATTTCTGTGTTGGGCAACACATCACGTGTTACCCATGCTTTGTCTAACTGTGTGCCTTAGCTGTGCATTCAGACCAGACTCAGAGAATGGTGGTACACCTTTCACTGAAAGTAGCTCCTCTCATCCAAGGCATTTCATGGTGAGCTGTTATACATGTAAATTGCATATAGAAACTACTCTGCCCAAAATGCGGGCAAACGGACAGGTAAAGGGACAGTTGCATGCACCGACGGCCAAGGCTGTGGCTGTTCCAGTGATTTATTTTATTGACCTGTCAGGATGGGTTGATGTCAGAGTGGAGAGCTTTATCCACTCTGTTAGCACTAGATTGATTTCTCTTAGACGGCTCTAGAGATTGAAGTTTTGAGATTATTTCTTTTTTTTTTTTCAATTTGTCTATATGTCTCTTTCTTTTCCCTTTTTTTTCTTTTCTTTATTTCATGCTGTCACATTCACTTTAGAAAGTTATTGAATTAGTGCGCTATTGAATTTTGTGTTTGGCTGTGTGGTTGTCCTACTAAAATGTCAAGCACAATGTGGCAATGCTGCTCAGAGCATAAAATACTATTATTTACTATCACATTTAGCTGGTGTCAAGGTTTCAAATGCATTTTCTGGTTTTAGTTAATTTTCTGTAGTTGAGCTTGTAACCAATAAAGGGTTCCTCAGGTTTTGTCATTCTCCCAAATGCTGCGAGCTAAAAATGCTCTCACTCATTAGCTCAATTGGAGTTTGGTAAACTGCTGGCTGGTGTCAAAACATACATTTTCCCGCTACATATGCGCTTATGGGAACACTGATTGAAATCCTGTCCTCACAGTTGGTGTGTTCTTTTTCAGCGGAACACTGTGTGTGTAATTGCTGTATCTGTGTCTCCATGAAGCTAGAAACACTCTGCAAAGTTGTCTTCATGCAGTGGAGGTTTGTCTTGCCCATGGCCAGAGGGTTGTTTACTGATGTGGAGCATGTGGTCATAGCATATGTCATGATGTCTGTGGTCATGAAAGCTAGATGATTTTATTTCACTTTTCCCTCCGGTTTATACCTGCTGTCGCTGCAGTAAAACAGCACAGTGTGCCAAGAACCTGTTTGAGTCCCTCGGCTGTTTGAATAAAGTTTGGTTGTCTGAAATTCAGTCAATTCAGTGTTTTGTGTGTGTGCGTTCCTGCGTGCGTGTGTGTCTGTACAAGTAACCTTATGCTATAAGGGTTATGGCTAGTGTCAAACTAACAATATGTGACATGCTTTTTTATTAATATACCTAGTAACCTTTTCATATGCAAATGGTTTCTTTGTGATTATTGACATGCTCAAGGTTCTTTATATCTTTAAGATACATTAAAGGGTATATTTAAAGATATACAGTATATTACAATAATATAGAAATAGTAACTATTGTAAGCTTATTTTAAGCTAATACTTTTGTAAAATTCTCCAAATCTTTCCTCACATTCCGCTGGCTTACCGTTCTGTGTGCGTGCTGAAAAAATAACACTTCTACACAGCCCTGGCTCGGTAACATAAACAAAGTGATGAACCCCGGTGACAACAACACTTTGGGTTTCAGTGTGTGGTGCAGCGCGTCTGAGGGAATTGGTATTGATTTGAGCTTGAAGTTAGAGAGAGTGACTACTGCCGAACTAGTGCTGACTCCCCTCTCCTGTCTCCCCACAGAGCACCTGAAGGGGGCGCTGGAGGAGTACATGATGCGGCTGTTCAAGGTTCGCATCCTGCGGACCAAGAAGAGGGAAGGCCTGATCCGTACCAGGCTGCTGGGAGCCTCCTTCGCCACGGGAGACGTCATCACCTTCCTAGACTCCCACTGTGAAGCAAACGTCAACTGGCTGCCCCCCCTGCTAGGTAAGGGACACACACACAGACACATGCAGACATACTGACTGTGTGTGTGTGTGTGTGAGTGACAGCCAGTGTCAGCCGGCTACCATTCATGCTAACTGAGAAACACAACTCTCTCTCTCTATCTATCTATATATCTATCTAGCTATCTATCTAGCTATCTATCTATCTCTATCTATGTCTCGCAAGCCTACTGTATGGCTTATGTCTTTCTTAAGTGAATATCTTATTCATATTATTTACCATAAAGTCTAAATATTTAACTTATATTAAATATCTCTGTAACACGAGACAACTTTATAAAATATCTCCCAATATTGAGATATCTCTCTCTCTCTGAGGTTTCCTAACATGTCATTATGTATTGGCTATATGCAGTAGTTAATTGATCTTACACCCCTCACCCCTTTGTTTACAGTAGGTATTTACTTCCATTTCAGTAGGTATAGGCCACAGTTGTTTATAACAGACTTGTTATTTGTTCCTCGGGCAGACACCTTAGTTTGTGTCATCTTGTCTCTCATTTTTAACAGGGGTCTAAATAATAATATTACTAAAACAAAATAATAAGGCATTCTGACATTTTGTGTTTCTGAGAGTCGTAGTTTATTGAATTGCAATACTTCCTCTTTCTGTCTACCTCTCGTAGATCGGATTGCCCAGAACAGGAAGTCCATCGTGTGTCCTATGATCGATGTGATCGACCACGACAACTTTGGCTACGAGACACAGGCGGGAGATGCTATGCGAGGGGCCTTTGACTGGGAGATGTACTACAAACGGATCCCAATTCCCCCCGAGCTGCAGAAAGAAGACCCCAGCAGACCCTTCGAGTGAGTATGAGCATATCCAATCGGTGTGTCAATAGCAGCTCTTGGAAGTGACTTGCATGATCCGTATATCTGTAGAGGTTTCAGACATTCACGAGTAATATCAGCTAAAGACAACTGCTTTACACCAATGTGCTTCACCAATGTGTTTCAGTGATTACACATTGTTTCTCTGGGACTTCTTAGGACTCTATCAGACTTTTGCCTGCCCTGTTTCCAGTGAGTCACACTGGGATCCTAGCTTTACTGGCTTTAATAGGGTGTATGGGATAAACTCACACAAGGGCTGTTTCATTCCAAATGTTAGGACCTTGTTCTTTCTAGTGATACACCTTAGTGCAGGCAGGCTCTGGGTGAGCTCAGTGAAGGACTGCGACGCCCACTGCTTTCTATTTGTGGGCCAAATTACCCGCATACTCGATGCCAAGGAGTCCATTTGTGAGCCCCGGGGTGGTGGTGGTGTGTGTGCCTACCTACTTCTGTGAAAGTGTTATGCCTCCCCTTCCGCACCCCCACATACTACCATCTCTCTCTCTCTCTCTCTCTCTCTCTCTCTCTCTCTCTCTCTCTCTCTCTCTCTCTCTCTCTCTCTCTAGCTCTAGCTCTACCTGCAGGATGTTAATAGCTTTCCACCCTGCTGTTGTTTCAGTGTTTACTGTTTACTGAGGGAGAATCGTCCAGACAGCATTTGATTACCACAGAGAGACAATGATAGATGGATATTAGTGACCGGGAGCAGCGGAGGAATTGAGACTGATAGGTGTGCGCGTGTGCTTTTCAGGTCCCCTGTCATGGCCGGTGGCCTGTTTGCTGTGGACAGGAAGTGGTTTTGGGAGCTGGGAGGATATGACACGGGTCTGGAGATCTGGGGGGGAGAGCAGTATGAAATCTCCTTCAAGGTAAAACAACACATCTTCCTGTGCATCAGAAATACGTTCAATCGTCACATAATAAGCAATTGGACAAATCTCATGTGTCTTCATGACAGACAGGTTTAATCAGAAGTTAAACCTGCCTCTTTAAACTGATTTAAATGACCATGTTAGTGTAAGTGCCTGCTCTGGAAAACGCCCCTACATGCAGCAAATTGTACCTGAAGCAGTTTAAGTGGCTGGCTCAATGACCATAGCAAGGGCATTAAGATTTCGACATGCGTTTCAATCATTTACGCCACACAAGCATTATCGCAACAGGAAAGCCGCATCCATCAAACTCAGAAAACCATGATAAGTTGCGGTTACGATATGTAGCGCAAGATGAATTATTCTATAGGGTAACCATAAACAATCCCGCCTGGAACGGCATGCTAAAAATGTCTCTCTCCTACCCTGTCAGGAGGAATAGGAACAATTGTCCAAGTAATTGAATTGTGGTTTGAAAGAATATGGCCTTTTCCTGTCTCCCTCTATAAAGCACAAAGATTAGTGTGTTTAATTTGATTGTAATGACATAAAGTGGTTACACAGTACTTCTCAGAAACATGGTTAGGCTTTTAAATATGGTTGAGAAATCTCTAAAATGGGTTGCGGTATAATAGGTATTGTTTGCAAAAAGAAGAATCTAACAGTTTTGAAAAGAAGTGTAAATGATTGGTTTAGCTTTAACGATTTCTCACTCAGTGTTAAAACTGCGTGGGACACATTTTAAACAAGAGCAGCTGATGTTATCATTTCATTGAAGAAGACGGCAGGTTTATAGGACATAGGGGCGTGAAGTGGTTCCAGAGAAATGGACGGGTCTTTATATCATACCCCACCATCTTATCAAAACATGCTCAGGGTCTGGATTATTATGTACGAAGCCTGGGCTGTTTTAATTATAGAGCTGCAATACACACAGGAAAAACTATAATAGGATTGATGCACAATATGGGAATATGGCTGTTTTATTTAGACTTAATCAAATTACAAATCTTTAATGGCTATTATTGGCTATTGTCACAGAAATGAAGCTGGTGAATTATCACAAAACTGCAAAGCGATGAAAGTATACTGTTGTACAAGATAATATCCTTTCTTGTAAAATAACAAGGCAGCTAACGCAGACCTGTGCAGAGAAAAATATCACAGACCAAAACATTGCACATCTCATAATAATTATAACCTTCAAAAATAGCTGCAGCGTACTATGCGTGTGTACTTATAGATGTAGTATGCTACATATCTTTATTGGCAAATTGCTGATATTTGGAAATGTAGCAGTTGTTGTATATCCTCAAGCATACAAAAACATTTTTAAGAAAGGCCACCGAATGCAGCAATCTAACACTGGTCCCCAATGTTATTCCTTAATATATTATATGGGATTCCTTCTCTCACCAAATAAAATTTTCACGAATTGGTTGGTTGGAGTAAGTACTTTCTTTCTCCCCTCCCATTCTCCTAGACCTCTTTAGTGTGCCATTACCACTGCATTACCACTAGAAAGGCAGATATTTGGTGTGCTTAACACCATGAAGTCCATGAAGTAATGTGGGGGAGAGGAAACCTTAATAAGTGCTGCCCTGTTAGTAGTAGGTTTAATGTTAGATATGCTACAGTAAGTCCATAGGCAACATTCACAGGGGTGACCTAAAGGCAGTGTACAAACAGCCTTGGCCTTGACATCAAACAGCAGCAACCCCCCACACACACACACACACACACACACACGCACACACGCACACACACACACGCACAGACACCACACACGAACACGCACGCACACACACACACACACACACACACACACACACACAAGTTGAAACCTTCCAAGTCGTCCACCTGCTAGATTCATCCACGGCCTACGTGATTGAACAGAAGGAAAGGTTCAAAGCCTTGCTGTTGTGGTTTTAGTGGTCATGTTTCTGGGTGAGAGGGTTGGTGAGGTCCTAGACGAAGGGCCATAGATGAGGCTTGGAGATTAATCCCACGGGCGAGGAAGCCAAGCCCTTGATCCTGTAGGCAGCCCAGCCGCTCTGTTATTACACTGAAGTGTTTCTTGCAAGAATGAAGGAGATTAGCTGAGCACGCTAGACCTCGCCACAGCGGACTCTGGTAAGAATGGCTGGGATTTGTCATCCCTCCCAATTATGTTTGCGCCGTGTATGATATGTGTGACGCATCCTGACCAACTGCAGTGGTTGGGCGTGCCTTGCTGTATGAATGTGTGTGTGTGTGTGTGTGTGAATGGTTGAATGTGAAGCAATCCTGTACAATGCTTTGAGTGGCCTGGAAGGTTATAAAAGCGTTTAGAAATGCAGTCCTTATGTGCATATGAATGCATAATATGTAGACAAAATATTTTGGTATTGCAGGTGAATGATCCGTGTGGAGAGATAAAAAAAACACATTGGGAAAAATGAAATCTTGGGGAAAGAAATGGTGACAATTTAGATTTGGATAAAAATGTATCTGCAGTCATATGCCGATATTGGTTTATAAAGATTAGCCAAAAAATATTGTATGCACATACAGTAAAAAACGGTTTCCATTACAGCCCTTCCCACTGTAAAGCAGTACAGAAAACATTTTTGTAATATTTTCACTTTGAAATGAAATGCTGGTATTATGCTATTGGATTACCCTACAGTATGCAAAACCTTAAATTACATATTTAGAAGTTTTTCATGGACGTACTTTTACAGGCACTTTAACCTGTATTTAATACAAGGTTAAAGGCTGTCTTCAGACAAACAATGTAATTAAATTACATCCTGCCTTCCTTGTCCTTTCTCCTCCTCCCATCGCTCTTTGCTATTCTTCTCTGTCGCCTATATCCCAGAATCCTCCAGTTTAGTTGACCTTGTTGCCGCGACGTTTTACAGGTTGACATCATGTCTACACGCACACACACACGCGGGGAGCAGAGCTTCACACTCGAATAACCACAGCAACATCGCCTCTGGTGGCCCGAGTCTCACACAGATGTCTCTCTCTCTCTCTCTCTCTCTCTCTCTCTCTCTCTGTCTCTCTCTCTCTGTCTCTCTCTCTCTCTCTCTCTAGGTGTGGATGTGTGGGGGGAGGATGGAAGATATTCCGTGCTCCAGGGTAGGGCACATCTACAGGAAGTACGTCCCCTACAAGGTTCCTGGAGGGGTGAGCCTCGCTCGGGTGAGTCTCAACGCTCCGTAACACCACAAGTCCTGCCAGCACTAGCGCCGTGCTCTACAAAGGGCTACATGGTTTTAGTGGCTTGGGGTTTGAACCTTTAACCCTGCCAGTGTTAGTGCCACGGTCTATATCTTATGTGGTCTACTGTATACTATCTGTTTTGTTGAGTGGAAGGCAACGGGGAGATCCTATCTGTTTCACACAGCATCTGTTTTAAACTGAGTCACGCTGCCTCTGGATCTGTGTTTTAGACAGACCTCTATAAACAGCCCCAGTTAGCAGGAGATTGCGTCGTTGGGTGATTTCAACACACTTGATGGATAGGTGGTTTCCTTTGCTGTCTGCCTGTCAGAGAGCCGTCTCTCTTCTACCTCTAGGCCTGTTTGCCTTCTGTATGACCACCGCACCTGGGGATAGGGCAGACACATGACGTATGATGCACACCCACACACACACACAATGCACAAACATTGTATTTAGTTTTCAACATGCTTGCCTGTCTGCCACTGTGTGTGTGTGTGTGTGTGATAAATAGAGATATAATGGTAAAACCATGCCATAAATATTTGCAATTGCCGCTTACGTCAATCTGCCTTTACCTACAACAGTGTGGTTTTCACTTGGTTTTACTATCTGTTTATACAAATGTATACACGTTTCAACAAAGCGGCGTACTTCAAAAGGCAGAGATTGTTTGGGACTTTGGGTTATGATAGTCGTTGACTCTATTTTCCTTTTCTTTTTTTTATGTATATTGTGTACGCATAGGTAAACCTCTTCATGTTAAACAATGTTTCAACTAGAAAAGTACGTCTATTAAGCATGTTCTATTTCTATAGCATGTGCGCCACACACACACACACACACACACACACACGCACAGACGAGAGGAGTAATAGCTCACATAAAGACATTTCACACAACATAGTGGAGCCACAGATGGTGAAATGCCCAGAACACAGCTATACGAAAATAGAGAAGAAAGAGCCACATAGACACACACACAGATGCATCCCTCCTAAGTCCCACTCCCAATCCAGTTACGTTGGACAGAGTGGATATTGCTGAGCTCAATTTCACCTGAAGAGACACACACAGATGCCATGAGTTTGGCAGCTGTGTGTGTGTGTGTGTGTTCTCTGCATCTCCCACCGAGGGTTTCAGGAGTTTGTTGTTTCTTTGGAATATTTAAGAGCCCATTTTCTCCTCCCAGACCTCTCTGCTTTAATCTATTCATCCCTCCCAGCCTGTGGAATTCTAATTACAATGTACAATTCTGTGATTTAGCAGATGCTTTTATCCAAACGTACAATAGCTGGATATACACAGGAGCAGGCAGAGGTTACAGTAATAGCAGAAGGTATGAGTTATAATAAGTACAGTACAAGTATTTTATAAAAAAGTATTAGAGGTGTACCGGTACACTGAAGTCACGGTTCGGTTTACATCGCGGTACAGAAGTTACGGTTCGGTACATTTTCGGTACAGCGGATATGTTTTATTAGCCCAGCCACGCTCTCTTTCACAATAATTTCATTGATCCAGCTGTTATGTTGTATTCATTACTTCTTGTCATATATTAATAAATTCATGATTCTACATAACTGTTCTAAATCATGTGTATACACACACACACACACAAAACACCTGTGCACCTGTGTGGAGGAGGGTATATGCACGCTCACCCCCACACGTTACAGCAATGCAATTATGCAATGCATTTATAATGAGCTAGTTACTTACTAATATTGCCAGTGGTGGGACAGGTAAAAATATGTCGGTAATCTGCGCAGTTCGCGTGTGTGGCAGTGCAAATGCGGAACAAAAAAAAACTCTGAAAACTCTTCCACTTAGTTCCGCGTGCATTGTGCAATGCTCTTTAATGTAGAGCAACGCCAACACACCATACTTTTCTGATCCAACACTCAACATTTTCACCACACAGCTGTTTTGAAAGCATGAAAGGTGGGTCTAATTTGAGCTAAGGCTTACAGCTTAAAGGCTCCGTGTGAAACATCAGAATTTTGGTTCCGCATTATGCTCAACTTCGAACCATACCGTTCAACATGCATGCACCGAACCGCAACGTCTGTACCAAACGGTTCGATACGAATACACAAACTGTTACACCCCTAGAAAGTATGGGTTACATTAAGTAAGGAAAACTTGCGGTAACAGGAAATAGTTTAGCTAATAACTGTGGAGTCCCACATATCTGCCCCCAGACTAAATGCAGACACGCACACCCCAGGAATGAAACCAGCATAAAGTCATACAATTACAATAAGGAACTGACGAATAGACAAAAGATTAATTGCAATGAGTTGTGAGTTGGAAGATGAAATGAAATGCAAAAATAATTATTAGGAAAATATACAACAAAGCCTGTGCTCTAGACCACACAGGGGTATTCATCTCTCTTACCAGGCGGCTTGTGTTTTTAGTCAGGCAGTGAGGAAGGCAGCTGAACATTTCTTCCTGTTGTAGAATCTGAAGCGTGTGGCAGAGGTGTGGATGGACGAGTACGCGGAGTACATCTACCAGCGCCGCCCAGAGTACCGCCACCTGTCGGCCGGCGACATGACGGCTCAGAAGGAGCTGAGACACCGCCTCAACTGTAAGAACTTTCGCTGGTTCATGTCGGAGGTGGCCTGGGATCTGCCCAAACACTACCCGCCAGTGGAGCCCCCTGCTGGTGCCTGGGGAGAGGTACGCTGCGTAACCCCTTTGTTACCATCTTTAACATTCATGATCATGGCAGGGCTCCAGACTAATCTTTGCCACTAGCAGCACTGGTGCTCCTTACCGAACATTTTAGGAGCACTAGCACAAACTTTAGGCGCACCACTAATCGACGCAACGCAGCTCATTCATATTTTTCAGTGTTTTCGCCATTTAAGTAATGTGTTTATGCTCTAAAATTATATTCTATAGTTTGTAAGCCCTGTTTTCACAGCCACCCTGCTGGCGGACCAATCACGGTGGGTTAGTGAGGTTACATCAAGCGTGTTTTGAAATGGTAGTAGAGCTACATGAGATGATCAAAAACAGTTGTAGCAACGCCTATTGGTTAAAACGCTGTCCAATAGTAATCATAGGTCAGAGGTTTCTACGCCCACTAGAAGGAAACCACTGTTAACACTTCACAATGGAGAGTTGTCAGACCTTCACAGAGTGAATTTTAGGTCTGGTTACACCAGGCTAGTGCTTGTGTGCCTACACCATATAGAACTATATAATAACACTGGCGTTCTGCGTTCATATCAATAGGTAGTCCCTACTTTTTTTAAACATGAAATTAAAGTACATGACTTTAAATGTTATAATAGCATTTAATAATTTCTAGCCTAATGCCTACATGACTCACTACTACTTTAGAAAGGGCACTGTAAATAGCCTACTAGATTTAGTTGAAACGTTTACAGCCTGGCTGAGAGGACTTTTTGTCTCCTTTCTATTTTTCATTAAAAATCTCACAGGGAAACTCGGCCAGATGTGACACATTGATGCTCAGTAGCAGATACCACTGCCAGGTTAGATGTCTGAAGTCTTGTGTTTGACCACGCAATAATGACCATTAAGATATTTTAGCCACCAGAACAACCAAGGCATTTTATTTCCTTTCAATACATCAAGGTATAATAATAAGCCCTTCACGGAGTTCACTTAAGTTACCACTAGCATATCTAGCTAACGTTAGCTCGAACATTATTGAATCACAATATTATATAAATTAATCATTTTAGTTGCACATTGTAACATGGTGATTACAAGCGCAGACGAATGAACGAGCACTGAACGAGGAGCAAAACAAATGTGCACGGATAACAATGTGTCCCTCGCTAACCCATATTACCCACACAGCATAACAAGTGAAATGAATACGGTTAGTTGACTGTTAAATCCGGTGTGTAACTGGAGAGCGTTCGATGTCGTGATGTCTGCAAGCCTGAAAGCCGGAGTTTAGTTATCCAAAGTAGAGCTGAACGGTGAGACGGAGCTCCACCCATACGACGATACAAACGTTACAGCCAAGAGGGGAGAGCCGACAACCGTTCATTTGAAAGCAGTAAGCGGACAACTCCGCAGATTTGAGACTTGCAATGGCGCGGCGGTGGCGGTAATAATAATATAACGCAAAATATTTGCAAGTCGCACTGGTGCGCCTAGTTATAAAATGTTGTCGCACTGTCTGAAAAAATGCCACTAATTGGTCGCAGTCTGGAGCCCTGCAATGGTATGTCTGCTTCACCACACTATGCAGTGGACTCCATTAATGGCTCTCACGTTGTTGCTTATAAAATATTATCCCTCTACTTCTCGATCAAATAGTTCATACCTAGTACTTTACGTGACTGGAAGTTTTTGCTAATGAGCAAAATTAGAACTATTAAAATAAACTAAAATAAGTATTTTATAGGACATAAACCATATTTTATTCCATATTTTAAATATTTTGTTCTGAGATTGTGGTGCTCATAATATAATATATTTTATAACCCATAATTGATGTTTGAAATCAATGTGAATTTGCTGGGGATTGTTTTTCTTTCTGAATTAGTCTCATATTCCCAAGTCAGACAAACCAAGCAATTTATTCATTGTGCATTTTATTAAAGTGTCAACATTTTGAATTAATTACAACTGGAGAGAGGCACAGGTGTTCCTGAAGAGTTCTTGGAAACCTCTCAGTGAATAATATTCTTGATTTAATTGATCTGTCAACACACATTCAGATGTGCATAATGGTTTCTTCTGCTGCTCTCATACAAAGATTGAACATTAAAGGCGTTTTGGTCTTTTGTTAAATCCTTGCGTATTGAGTCACCTCAATATTAAGTCCTTATTCGGACATTCTCCCAGAATTAACCACTCCTTCGTGCATTAGTCATTTTTCTCCTCTATTAATTATTTCTGAAAAAAAAAACATACTTCATCTACAGTAACAAAGCTGGTCGTTGTGTTATTTGTAGTGTTCTGTTTAAAGTTTATTTTAAGCTTCAATTATTAAAAACATAAATATTAAACAATCTAATTCTGCAAATCAGAGTAACAAATGAGTTCCATGAACATTGGCTTCATATTTGCCAAACATCACCTTATTATTGATGTAAATAATCAAGATTTGATGGTTAAATAGAATTAGTCATCTTTATTGCTCCCTCTGTGTGTGTGTGTGCGTGCTCTAGCTACGGAACGTGGGCAGTGGTATGTGTATGGAGAGTAAGCACTTTGTGTCTGGGAGTCCCATTCGTCTGGAGAACTGCGTTAAAGGGCGTGGCGAAGCGGGATGGAGTCACGGACAGGTGACACGGACACACACACACACACACATACACACACACAAACACAACTGGCTTGTAAATGCTTATGCTTGTGTGTTGTGTTAATTTATTTGGCATCACAGTAGTCTCAGCCTCTTCCGTTCATCAGCACTACGTCACATAAGCAACTGTGCTGAACGTGTAATGCATAGACCCTCTTAAGCTCGACACGGGACTTTTGGACTTTCAGGAAGTAATACTGTCGTTATCCATTGGCTGTTAGCATGATTGCCACTCAAGTATGTCTCCGTAATTTTCGGTGCAACGATAGCGCAGTGCTTTATTTACTCATTTGAATTTGAACATATATTTTAATCAGTAACTAGCCTACACATTTTACAGATTCACAAGTCATGTAAACAGCCAGAGTCCTCTTGTGTAGTTGTCCTCATTGCAAGTTTGCAACGTCTGACTTGGTCATTGAGTTAAGTAGTTGGTCGTCCTGCATGTCTATCAAAACACCTCGCTTGTCAAGTAGGCGGGTACTGACGCTGTTAGCCAGCGCTGTGTCCCAGATTTTCCATAAGGAAAGGCTGGCTCTGCGGGACTAGCATAACATTAGCTGTTGGCCAGCTAAACCAATCTGGGATCTACACAAGAAAAGAATATGTGAAAATAGTTTTATAAAATTACAATATTGTATTATTTAAATGTACTATTGTGCTGTCATACATATTGAACACAGAGTAGAAAATACAATGAAAAAACAAATTCACTATGCATAAGGTATAAAGAAAGTATATACTATGGTAATATATAGAATATACTGTAACATAGAATGATGTATGCACAGGTCATTTAAGATAATAACCCCAGTTTAAATGAATGCATTAAAGCACTGTTGAGATCATGCCTTGAACAGCATCTCATGACTCTGTCCCTCTCCGACCCCGATTTTGAGAAGCCCTCGCTCTAATGGAGCGTCTGTGTGATGCAGATGCCATCTGAGAGATGTACTGCCTGTCCCCGCGTTGTTTCCCAGTTGAAATAGTGCGTCTCTGAGCCCTGACAGTTTAATTACTGTAATCTAAAGATGCATTGTAGCTTAATCTCTGTCACGGTTACAATCTGTATTGGCTGCTGGAGGGGGAGGAAGGGGGGGGGGTGCTTCACCGCAAATCACACGAGGCCCTTTGGCAGCTGTCGCAGTCAGCGCTTTTTGATTTGGTGCCTAAGAACTGGAGGCGTTCATTTAAAGCCTTCTGCCAAGGCAGAGAAGTGCGGAGCACTTGGCTGGCTGTGACGACAGTGATTTGCAGGGTTGAGCCTCTCCGCAAATCATTCTGTTTTCCTCCACTGACGTGAGTCATTTCAGAGTCCCGAGTGTAACAAATGAGTGTTCCTTTGGTGTTGTGACATTGTTGCCAGCGCTTATCAATGAGAACGTCTCCTACACCTTCCTCTAATAGCAATTATTACTTTGGCAAAGTTTTTTTAATTCGATTTATACCGTAGGTGAAATGAGGAATGCTACCTTAAATGTTTTTGCAAGGGAGTTTAGGTGAAGGGTTATTTTACCTTATTTACGCTTATTTTACCGCATTAAATGCGGGCTAGTTAAGAGCTATGAGACCGCAACGATTAAGGGCTCTTAAAATAAACTGGTCTGGACTTTAGCCCTTTTAAGTCTCAAAGGATCCTCGTGATGTAAACGGCATTTTAATAAACCTCTCCCCTTCATGACCTCTGTGAATTTAAGACAAATAAAATCAATTAAATACGTGGATGCTTCCAGCTAAGTTCTCCTCTGTTGGTAAAAGGAGCAGGTGTTGCTAATGTTTTTGTGCTCTCCGTGTAATAGAGCGTGTAATTTATCAAGTCAAACCAGGAATGTAAAATAGGTCCCCGGTGAGAGGATTACAGATATATTCCCTAATAGAAAGGTTAAAGGGAGGGCTTATCCCTTAATTAATGTGTTGTGTTACAGGAGTTTTAATCTCACTTTATCAGCAGCTTGGAGACAAGCCTGTTTTTATACTTACAGGAACCTTTATATATAGTTTTTTTTTTACAGGCAGAAATATCTGTTTTATTGTCTTGTCCTCTGCATACGTCAGCTTCGATCAAAATAACACCTGGTCCTTACTGTAGGGCTGGATTGACAATCTTGCCTACAATGCCCTCTTCCTGTATTTATGTATTTTTTTATTTAGAGAATGGAACAGAGATGTAGAAGGTGATGCTATGCAATCTTAGCAGTTGTTCTTAAAGGTACACATCTCTATGTACTTTGTCCGGTGGTGCCCTTGTGCAGCATCAGAAACTGGATCTGATCCCACTGTGTATACTGAATGACCAAAAATTTGTCACCCCGATTTGCTACTGCAAATTGACTTGCTTTGTTTGAAAATATGATCTGTGCAGGGGAGGTGGCTTCAGGGGAGTGTGGTTGCAACCAAAACAGCTTTTTATTTTATTGTTCTAAAACATTTTGTCCACAAAATAATCTGTGATTCTATGGCGTAGCCACGGGTGTGCCAGGGTGTGCCTGTGCCACCTAAAGAGGCAGCTGGCACACCCAAAAATAAAATGCAGAAACAGAAAACATTTTTGTTATAGCCTCGCTAAAAGGTTTTATACGAAACGTAGGATATTATGGTTTAATTACTAATAGCCATTAGTGTTCATTCTGAATTTCTTTAGTCAAAAATAACATCATCCATCCACAGTTAAAAAGTGTAGCTTAAGCGCAACTTCGTTGACTGCCCCTGCAAGCATCACAAGGGAAAATTAGTAGTAGCCGGTGTCGTGCCCAAAAGTGATTGTCCGATAAAAAGTGATTGCGTCCGCATCTACAGCTGCTCTTATCTGGCTGAAACACTCAAAACTTTCAAATATAGGCCTAATCCTACCTTAACAGTATGTCAGTGGTAGGTAGTTTATGTATTTTTTCTCCTTTGTCCTAGATTATAATTGATCCATTAATTTTTACAAGTTTAAAATGTGTGAGTATAACCGTACACTTTTTCATACAGTGTTTACTTTTTATTGGACAATCACTTTTGGGCACGAGTCACGGCACCTGTCAGTGCAACACCTTCAGCAGATATTGCCACACTAGTTTAACTAAATATAGAAGAACTCCCCATTTACTTTGTATTTTGATCACATTGCTTGTTACGAGCTGTTCTGTGGCCGTCTCCTGTTCAACAGTCGACATGATAGGATAGAATCCAGCAACAGAGAAACAATGCTAGTTGACATTTTAAAGGAAACATACAGAGACTTGAGTCGAATTAATAAGCCGTTTTGCCATTTGAAGATGTCAACTTGCAGATAGACTGCAGACTGACTGTTTCACTTGTCATTTGCGGTATGCTATGTTGTACATTTTTGCCCAGTTCTCTTTTATTTCCATCAAACAACATCCATAACCACATTTAATAGTGTAGTCTACACGCAGCTTCGCTGACGTGACCCTTGTAGGCCTATGCCTATTTTCTATTTAGTTGATAGTTAAATAATGATTGCACATTGACGGTTAAAATAAGCAAAGAATGGAATGCTGGTGTTCGATGTGGCACACCCACGCTACAGCTGTGATTCCCTCTTTAGTTCACTACAGCGTGCGTAAACACTGATCACGTACGACATGCAGCAGTATAATGAGACGCTAAAGGAGCTGTCCCGTGCAGGTGTTTACATTCGGGTGGAGGGAGGACATCCGCGTGGGAGACCCCATGCACACCAAGAAGGTGTGCTTCGACGCCGTGTCCCACAACAGCCCCCTCACCTTGTATGACTGCCACGGCATGAAGGGCAACCAGCTGTGGCGGTACCGCAAGGCAAGGCCACTATCACCTTTGTGTCTGCCTGTCTCTCTGTCTGTCTCTGTTTGTCTCTCTCTCTAAAAAGCTGGATTTTATTGTGGACGTGGATGTGATTTTCTGATTTGTAGTTGATTGATGTCTAGAAAATAGAGGTGTATAAAAATCAAAACTCCCTCTCTCTCTCTCTCTCTCTCTCTCTCTCTCTCTCTCTCTCTCTCTCTCTCTCTCTCTCTCTCTCTCTCTCTCTCTCTGTCTCTCTCTCGGTCTCTCTCTCTGTAAATTGGTGTGACTGCTTTACCATTGGGATCACCAGAGATTAGTCTGCATGTGTTCTTGTCCATTCAGTTCCTGGCTGTTAATTTCCCCTGCATGCCCTGCTATCTATGCTGCCCCCTACAGGACAAGAGCCTGTACCACCCGGTGAGCAACAGCTGCGCGGACAGCAACCCGTCGGAGCGCAGGGTCTACATGAGCGCGTGTGAGCCGACTTCGCCCAGCCAACAGTGGCAGTTTGAGCGGACTAACGCCACGGTGCTGGAGCAGTTCAACCGCGCCGCCGCCGCCGTCTAAGGCCCGAGGCAGGAGAACTTGTGGCTTGACGCTCCCAGCGGAACGGAGGGTGTTGAGTTCAGCATGGACACCAGCGTGCACCACTGTGACATGCACGCCTCAAGGGCTGGCTCCCTGATGAGGAAGAGTCTGGGTCTTGGAGGGGTTTGACAGCTGCTGACGTACCTGGCCTCTCTCTCTCTCTCTCTGTCTCTCTCTCTCTCTCTCTCTCTCTCTGTATTTCCTCTCCCTTGATCAAGATTACTTCACCCTCCCTGTTCCAATAACCCCCTGCCATTCTTTCACCCCTTTGTAGTAAGCATTGGTGTGTGTGTGTGTTGTGCTGGTATCAGCTGGGTCTACACTGAGAAGTGTGTTTGCGTGTGCGTGTGCGTGTGTGTGTGTGGGAGAGAGAGAGTGCCGAGGACTTGTTCCCTCTGCTGACTTGTGGGAGGAGACAGGCTGTGATGACTTGATCACCGGGGGCCAGTTGGGGGTGGGGGGGTTTGGCTGACTGGTTAGCCTTTAAACCTAGCTGGCTGATTAGCTTTTATTCTGGCTAACTGGTTAGCTTTAAACCTAGCTGACTGGTTAGCTTTTAGTCTGGCTGACTGGTTAGCCTTTAAACCTAGCTGGCTAGCTGATTAGCTTTTATTCTGGCTAACTGGTTAGCTTTAAACCTAGCTGACTGGTTAGCCTTTAAACCTAGCTGACTGGTTAGCCTATAAAGGCCCATTTATGCTTCTGCATCTAGCTTACGTCTACCCTACAGTGTCAGCTACGATGTAGCTTCAACATATTATACTTCTGCGTCGGCCGGGTGGACGCGCATTCGATTGATGAGAAGCGGCAAAATTTGTTGCGCTGATGCGTTGGTTACACCCTATCCGTAGGTGACACCGTAGCTTTGACACAGAAGCGTCAGCAATGGGCCTTAACCTGGCTGACTACAGACTGGTTTGATCCGTAATTGGCGGAACCCGGGGAAACCCATTGGTTTAAAATGCATAAAGCACTTGCAATGATAAACTTGAATGAATCTCAGTGCCTTATTGGAAAGAGACATAGGTGGTATTTGATGGACTACATGCCAGTAGGAGTTGGTCTGAATGAGTCTAGGACAAAACACTCACTGTATTCATATGTTTTCTTCCTTTAGCTGAAGTGAGATGCTCTCATATCTGATTGATTCGAGTGGTTCGTAGTGCTGTTCTAATTTGACACCCAGAGTGGATTGAGCTCAACTCTGGCACGATGCTGGCTTTGTTTTCTTGTATGACTTTTTAAATGCACACAAATGACATTGATTATTGTCTGTTGATAAAACTAAAGAGACTATCTAACTATATGTTCTCTGCCTTCAAATGTAAAACTCTCCCCTGTTAAAAACATCCCATATTTTTGGTCTTTGTGAAATCATGCTGCTATTGTCTTTTTATGTATTTTATTTTTTTATTTACCCCCCTAGTTTGCACATATCTAATTTCTTAAAATGAAACACATTTAGCAAACTGTATTTCTCTTTTATTTGGGATGTCATAAAGCAGTATAATGCATATTTTATATAAGCACCCCGGATTATAGGAGATTTTGGAAATAATATATAATTGTAAGCATTGCAGAGAATAGTTTTACATTAAAGACAGCACAAATGATTTGAATGTGCAGGGAGACTAACCCTCTCCTAGGCAATTTATAGAAGACAAAAAAAGACCTGTTTTTTATCAACAAATGACTATATAATCATTAATTATCTCTTATTACAGCCTTGCAGGGACTGGTGATACGTGTCAATGAGCTGGTCTGTTCTGCTCTGCTTTGAGACTTTTGCGAGCTGTGCTTCCTCTAATATTCCTCTTCAGTTGTTTGAGTGGGCGGACAGACTGCATTCCCCTGAAGGTCACTGTATTTGTCTCCGTCTCTAGCCGACAGTCTCTGACTCACGGCCAACAATAACCCATGATGATTCCTAGTTCTGTTATAAAACGCAACAGCTGGTAGTGCAGACCCCAGTAAAAGCTGGAGTCAAGGAAGCTCTTAATTTTACCATCAGAAAAAAAACAATCCAGTATTTATTGCAGGTGTAGCTGAATTCCTCCATTCCTCACTATCAGATATAAAACCTCAAAATGCAAGGATCGTATGACTCCACCTGACTCTACCTTTAATGGTGTAGGCATAATGTGTAGTGTAAGTAAGCAATTGTATGCTAATAATTCACCAATTGGTGGGGAGGAGCTTCTGAGGGAGCACCCTATGCTATTGAAGGGAGAGATGTTTTTGTTTTGATTTGAGTTTGAAGTTAGCAAGCATTCTCGAGAAGGACATTAAGGTGGAGTAAGCGTCTGTCGGTGACCGCAGAACAGAATTCAGCCTTATTGCCACGTTGACTGCAGTAAACAGCAAAATTATGCCGGCTTCAAGAGTCCCTACAGCCAAACAATCCTTACAATGTCCCCTTAATAATTGTCATATGGGAGTGTCACATGACTGTGACATGATCATACTGTGCTGGTAGTTATTATTTGGTAGTGCAATCAGAGTTATTGTCAGGAAAACTGTATCCGTGTAGCCAAATAAGTCTCTCTATCCAGTCATGGTGTTGTTAGGCTGCAAATTCTTACACTCTTTATAAACGTATTAACCCTGCAAAAACAATATGTTGAGTTTTGGTCTTCTGTTCCCTCTTACATCATGTGAAAGGCATTTAAATTATGTCACCTTTCTTTCTCACACTTCTTGAGGCTTTATATCACTTTATTTACTTGTGGTGTAAGTATTGAAGTACAGTATACTGTATAAAGTCTTAAGAATCTCCCTAATATAGAGAATGTTTTTATATTGCAAGTACAATGCCCACTGACGAAATTGTACTTGCACTACATATTTTAGTAATGTTCATATAGGGAGTATTAAAATCTTAAAGAAGTAGGCTGTTTAGCATATATCTGTACTTACAATACTGTTCCATGTGTCATATGTTGTGATAAAGCCATCAAGCTATTTATTGTTTTATCTCTCGTCAAAATAGGGCATACTCTTCCATTAAGTGATTACATTTTACTCAATAGTGTAAAGACAATTATTTTATATAAACAAGCGGTTTCTAATGTCTAAGGAGCTAATTGGCCAATCACATAATGTTGCTTACATGTATGTTTAATGTTGTTGTGTAATGTAGGGAGCTGTACATTTTGTATCTGATAAAATAGATGATATTTTTTTCTACTGACATGACTACGTGTATTTAGATATTTAACAAACTGTATGACTGAACTGGAACTGAAAGATATTTTTGCTGAAATTGTAAAATAAAATTGTTTTTTTATATTTGGATGATAACCTTTGAATACTTGTGTTTTTCAGCCTAAAATACTCCGAAACCAATAACCAACCATATAGCCAGGCATCAATTACAACTAAGTTAAGCCCCTTCCGACATAGTAATTACAGAGTTAGTTACAATTTATCAATCAGTAAACTGTAGATGTACTCATAGTTTGTATACTGTAGAGTGTGTGTACCTGTTAAGAGATGTTAGGAGATTACAGGCTGCAAGTTACCAGTTCAAGGGTTTATATAAGCAGGATGAATATGCAGCAGTAGCCACTGTGAAGTAAAGGGTTACAGATATACAAGTGAGGAGCAGTTACGGTACGTTTCTGCAGACTCATTCTAATCCTCTTATTTCTGTGGGTGTTTATGTCTGAGCTGACACATGTATTCCTGATTCATTTGTTCTGGTTAACAGTCAAGTTAGGTGTCAACTAAAGTCCCACTAAAAGCTAGAGAGAATGATTCACTGGAAGCTAGCAACAATTGGCTGTACACGCTGCTGAAAATCAAAAAGCACGGCAATAATATTCATTCCATTTCATTCTGTTCACCTATCTGTCCCCTCTTCCTTCATTCCTCTGCCAACTGAACCATTACATGCTAATCAAGGTGATACAAAGCACCTGGTTTTCTGCAGAGAGTAAATGTCATTGACAGCCAATTATCCAGCCTGTCACACAAGGGGAAGGGAGGGATATGGAGGGGGATGTTTCCACTGTGGCCTCTTTTTCTGACACTTGGTGGAATGAAAGGGGACAAACAAATATTCTGGGTGGGAGCTTGTTCCTGGAGAATAATACATGGAAATCTACAGCAGCACGACATGGACTTCACAGACAAGCCTGTGGTTTATTTCATACAAGGAGTAGTAGCCTTTTGAGAGTATCTTATTCTGTGCATGTGTCCTAAGGTAATAATAATTTTTGACAAATATGTATATTGTATGTAAAATATGTTTATAACGTGAGACAACTTTAGCTTTTACAATTTTTCACATTTTGATTATCAACCCCAAAATGATATGTGGCATCCAATCTTGGAGATATCCTACAAGCAGCATCTCTCAGTATGTCTAAATATATAATCACTGAAAAATAATAATGTATTATCTAAGTTTGATTATGGCCCCAATATCCATCAAAGCCTTGACCAGAGATAAATTAACTTCCAAAAAGATAAATTAAAAAGCAGCAAAAAAACTAACAACTGTAGTCAATGGGTCGTTGCGATGACAATCGTTTGAAGAGGTGTCGGCAGAATAACATGTTGGTGGCTGGAGATTTGAAGCTCTGGGAGGTTAAATCTGCCAGAACAGGTTTCTGCAGGTTTGAGCACTAGACCAGGGACTTGCCACTTAGGGATTTGTAAACCGATTGGAGGTGAGTTATGGGTTCAGCTGCTCTCAGGAGACAGATGTCTTTATTCTCGCCCTGATAGACTAGCAACAAGCTGCGTGGAACCTATCTAATTTCCTCATCTTGTTGTAGGTTTTATTACTTTAATCGTCTCTCTGACTGATGGCGCTAAAATACACACACCAAACACAAGCATTAATCCCATAATCATTTCCCCTGGCAACATGCAGGCTCTGATGGCTTTTAGCTACCAGTGATTTATTCATGGCCCAAGTGATATTGCTTTGCAACTTGGCCCATTTCCCCGAGTCTCATGAAATGTCATATAATGCTCAACTGGTCCCTGCAGCTCAGAGGAGGGATAGAGGGCCGATATTAAGGACACACAAGACTCCTCTTTGCTCTTTGTCCTGAGTGCAATTATTTCTGTACCAAATAAAAAATATAAAAGATCAAGAACCCAAATTATGTGTCACTGCTGTACTGTTTCCTCTACACCACTGAGTATCGGCGAGGGGTCGGAACCCCCTGGGCATTTTTGAGCTGTTTTTAAAGTAGTTTTATTGTTTTTGTAGATGTTTATGCTATGCAATTAAACGAGTCAAAAATGGTTCAAAACCACTACGCTATGTACATCACGCATTTTGCATTACTGTAATAGTGGACAGAAGCAGGTCTAATTATTGCCTAATATACTGCATGTTCAATAAAGTAAATGAGCAGAATCAAACTCTTCTACTAGTAAAATTTTCAGGTTTAGTGTTAATGTCAACACCACCAAGTGAATGGGAAGTATAGTCATTATATTGTACAACAGAACATCAAAATAAATATTTTAGTAGTCCTACAAATTGTTATTTTGCAGTCTGGTTGTTTTGAGCACAGGATCATCAACAAAACACATAACAGTAGCTGTAAGAAATATCTGAAAATGCAGAGATAAAAGCCACACACATTATTTTGTTGTATTATTTAGGCTACTTCACATGTAAGTTGTTAAAGGGCCAAAACGGCTTTAATTTGACCCCAACATTCATCCATTAACACAAACTTGTATTTGTGTAAAGTATTTCACTACATGTTTACTGCTAATTAGCATGTAATCAGTATTCCCACGGACTCGTAAGCCATAAGTGGAGCAAAGATGAGGCTATTACATTCCCACCATGTTCCATTTAAGATATCCATTAAGATACTTTATTGGGCTCAGCACCACTCTGAAATGATAAAGGGAATCCAATTGTTTCTTATATAATTAGCTAATATGCTCACTCTTTGCATTCCTCTTTCCCTGTACTGTGTAATCCCCTTGCAAATCCACAGAGTTATACTGCACAATGCACTACAAAAAATCAAAATCTTACAAAGTATATTTGTCTATTTCTAGTAAAAATATTTAACTACATTTAATATAAGACACAATTACCTAACAAGAGTTAGATAATTAGTCTTATTTCAAGAAATCTTACAAGCACATTTTTATTCTTCCATTGGCATATTTATTTACTTATTATGAGCAAATATGACCTTGTATTCCTAATTTTTGAAGAGCCATTTTTTGCAGTGTGAAAGGGTTTTCCAGGACAAAATCTTCATGATTTCCATGTGTTCATTCAAAAGGTCTTGTGTAAAATTGGTTTTGACAGGCTGAGAAAACAAGAAGCTTTGATTGGCCAATCACGGAGACTCTACTGTCATGCACAACTATTATTACCCAAGGATACTCCAGCACCAGAAGACATTGTGGGCTCAGCTGGTGAAGAATCAGGGAGGCACTGCACATGAGATCAAGTAAAACAAACAACAAGACAACAACGTTGACATGACTAACAGGCAGACAGAATAAAGAGGCTTTTCAGTGAAGTGTCTTGTTTGATTTTTATTTGGGTTCAGAAAAACTTCTCTGTTTGTCTTTACAGACTGTAAGCCTTCGCTCTCATCTACGCTGTCTTGTTAGCTCAGTCTTTGGTCGGTGAAGAATGCTACAGTCTCTGACACTGAATGACTTAACAGAGAAATCTGCGCTTCAAAACGAGTAGGCAGTACAAAATGGGTCAATAAAATCTAAGATACACTGTCAGTGTACTAGAAAAGACGGAGAACTTGTAAAAGGGAAAAAAAGAAAGAAACACCATTGCTACACTGTTGTTAACTGGCACAACAAATTAGTTTTGCCGTGACACACAATTTTATTTTATTTTTAAGTGTATTCCCTTTACACGTTAGACAAAATGCTCAAAAAGCAGCGAACCAATAACCGTCCAAGTATAAATCCTTGTTTTCGAGGAAATGTCTGCAGAATTTGGACTAGTGTGACTGTGAAACATTTTCTGTCAACAAATATATTTCTCAGCATGCCCTTGAGCAAGGTATTTGTCTTACGTTTGCTTTTGTAAATGTATTGATTATTGTATACGCTGAACAAAACCGCGTAGGCTAATGATTCACATAATGTCCCTACGCTGTTTGTTTTGAAATCAATCACAATTGCCTAGTTAAAACCATTCTTATTTTCTAATCTGTCTCTATGATTTGCTTCACTTTACATTAGGCTAAGTCTGGGGAAACTCTCATTTGAAAACAATTTGTCTGTTGGTACCGATGCCAATTTAAGGCCTGTGGTCGAAATATCCCCACATTTGTCATGTTCTGATTGGTTGAAGGTGGTCTATTTGTCTGCTTGCACCGATTTCAAACTTTTAACTTTTTTTTCTGATTGATTGGTTGGAGGTGGTCCAATTTCCAGCTAATGATTTAGACTGTTATACTAACAATTCAATATGTGTTGTTGTGGACAAATGACAGCTGTATGTAGGCCTATTATAGGTAGGATTTCTCACCTTCTATAGTATGTGCATATAAATTAACATCTGTTCAATTAACTTTGAACAGCATATTAGTCATTATCTTACATGGGGAATTTTGAAGTTCACCTGGATGTTTTGCCCAAAATAACACAAAACTAGATAGATGTCAGTGAATCTATCCATGATTTCATCCATCTGTGTGAAGCTAAGGCTAATCCATCATCAAGCACTGACCACCATCGGTGGAGAATCAAATGCACTTGTGTTGAAATATAGCCTACAATATGTCTGACTGTCACCATGGAGATTCCTTATTCACCTCTTGACAGTGAAATGTAGGTGCAGCAGGGAGCCTGGCTGTGTAGCCTAATAGCAATGTAGTTGAAGCAATGCCACACATCATCACCATATAGCACTACGTAGCTATGAGAGCACACAGCTAACAGGCTGTGAGCTCTCATAAGACGGGGGGAAATAATAGATGTAGGCATACAGACATAAGACAGACAATTTAGGCCTATGTTAAAAAATAGTTCAAGTTGTTTTACACATTTTAAATTAAGATGAGATGTGGTGTAAAAATGATCACATTTATAATTACAAAGTCAACAATATACTGTAGCCTTCACTATAGCTTAAAAGCCTATAATAGGTCAAATAAAAACATTACACAAACACAGGAGAACTTTCTAAAGCTTGAAAAATATTAAACTGTCCCCTATGGCCATCAAATAAACAAAAGAAATGGTGTTTATTTGCGTTGCTTTTCTGCTAAATTGTGCTGCTAAGTAATAAAACTGACCATTGCTAAAAAAAAAACGGTCCCAATGTTTTCTATTATTATCTATTATTTCTATTATGCTGATTTCTGCTATGAAATAAACATTTAGGTAGGCTATGCTAATACATTTCTTAAGTTAGTAAGCTTTATTTATTTCATGCTGAGTAACATCACACATGTAACAAATAAACCATAAACATATAGCCTACAGTAGCATGTATGGCAAGACATTGCACATAATAGTCACTCTAAAAGGTAATATTGTATAGTTATAGTTAATTAAGTTTTATTGTTATTATAAAGTGTAAGTCCCCACCCTACATATGGTCAAAACTCTCACATTATGGCACACCTATTTCTGAGGTTCACAAAATCTCTGGGGCCACCTCTCAAGTTCAGGCTAAGATTACATTTACATTTGGGACCATATTATAATGTTTTAACTTTTTAACTGTGTCATAACTGATATCTTCTAATTTTCTGTCTGCCAAATTGTTCTGCCATTTAGAATTTTATGAAAAACTACATTTTTTTCTGGTCTTTCTGAAAATTGGTAGCCTAGATGATATTTAGATCAATCATCACAACTACTTCAACGGATTGCATATTTTCAAAATGGTTACGTAGCTAGCAACAGGATTTCGAATACGCCGACTAGCCCTCCTGACAGTGTCTTTGCACTGCTTTGAATGCAAATACATGTGAGCTAATGGGGTTGCCCTGAGGCTGTCGGGCAGCTTTGGTGCATCTGCAACCTACAAACAGGCTAGGCCCATCCTTGCAACTTGCAGTTACACAAAATAGCCTACATATTACTTACATAGACGGGAACCTCTATTCACTCTCTAATTGATCTCCAAATAAAGCATGTATTATTGTTTATTTTTATTTAATATTTTAATACTTAGACATTATGTAAATTATATTCACATAATACAAAGTACAGTCTAAGTACAGGCTAATACTATTATGTTTCACAAGTCCATTTAAAGTATATGTCAGTTATATCTCAGAACAGCACCCTCTGCTGAAAGAAACTGCTGAGGTCACTCACATCGAACCAATCACGCACAAGCTTTTTTGTTTGCTTGTTGATTTATAATGCATGCATTACACAGCAAATACATTTTATTGAAGGGTCACACCCATCACCTAGGAAGACCGCACTTGCTAGTAAAACTGTGAGAAAGACAAAACAGACAATAATGTCAAGAGAGAGAAGGCCATGAGTATAACCTATACATACGACATGAAAGTCATATGTCCCCATGTATGCCACTGCCGTCCCCTGCAAGCTTCTGTGGTGATGCCTTCACAAGACATCTTGGTATGAGGCTGGTGGTCATGCACTTATCAATGCTGAAAGTATACGGAGAGAGCCATACATGCTTTAGACATATTTTTCTAAAGAGTTCTAGAGTACGGGTTGACGTTTGTACTATTTTGCATGTAAGGATTTGCACAATGAACATAATGTTTAAATGGAGTGATGGTTATTAAATGAGAAATTATAAAATCCCTTTTGATTAGAGTTAACAATAGCTGTTTGTGGCAAATACTGACATTTGTCTTTCACTTGTTCACGGAAGATGAGTTGATGTTTTTAATGTTTATCCTACAGATGCTTGGACTGTAGCACACATATTAAAGTAATAGCTGTGTGCGTGTGTGTGTGTGTGTGTGTGTGTGTGTGTGTGTGCGTGGCGCGTGTGTGTGTGTCAGTAGTGATAGAAACCCATTTAACTGTCAGATAGAAGGAGAGGGGAGTAAGAGAAGAGGAAAAGACTCAAAAAACAATGGCAGAGTGGAGAGGAAAAGACTACAAGATAAAACAGAGAAGACACTCTTCAATGGAACCTCGTATAACCTCACATTCTAGCTGCCAACGCAAGTGGTTGCAAACCTCTTCAAACCCACTACAAGTGCCGACACGAATAAATGGATAAGCACCCCTACACCTACACACATGCGCTACATATTGTTGTTAAAGAGCTGTCCTACAATCACACAGACAGCCCCGCCACTATTGCATCATTGTGTTCACAAAAATTAACAATAGTGAAGAATTTGTGTGCACATCCAACCAACCACCATGTCCTCAGCTGTGCGAACCCCGGTTTGATGCGACTGCACTGTACAATAGTCTCCATTGCCGTCTCCCAATGCTTGAATGTGATATAGCTGGATATTGATTTGTAGCCCCGTGACCTGACCCTATACACCGCAGAGCCTCCCGACCTCTTACAGTTGAAGAAGCAGCTTGTAGGAAATGCTTCACCTGAGTCACACATTATCTCCCTGTTCTACCGCATCTGGCCCAAACATACAAACTGACTGGAGGAGAGGAGAGGAGAGGAGAGAGGAGAGGAGAGGAGAGGAGAGGAGAGGAGAGGAGAGGAGAGAGAAGAGTAGAGGAGAGGAGAGGAGAGGAGAGGAGAGGAGAGGAGAGAGAAGAGTAGAGGAGAGGAGATTACAAACTGACTGGAGAATATAGAGAGGAAAAGAGACATTTTGCAAACTGACTACTAAAGAAGAGTAGAAAATAGAATAAAGGGAATTGAGAATAAGAGAAGAGAGAGATGAGATACAGTATATCAAGATCATGCACTGCAATTCCATGGATGCTGTGGAAAGCATTAGTCTATCCTTTGTCATCATGGTGTGATAATGTACGACTATTACACAGCACAGTACAAGGTGGCCACTTACCATAAACAAGATGTCAGTGTACATCTGTACCACTGGAGCCACTTTTAATGATTTGATTTAGAGCTGCAACGTTAATGTGTTACACTGTGTGTGGCATGCTCATGTTGTGGGTATTGACAGTCCATTGTGCATTTTGTGAGGAATAGGCCTATACTGATTGATGAACACTAGTGTCATGACCATTCTTACTTTTTTCAGTAACTACTGTAGTAGTGTACTTAATAACTATTTCCAAACAGTAGTACTATTACAATTACTAATTATACATAAATATTTAGCTAGATTTCTGGTCCTAGCAAACTTAGGGTAAGCAAATTGAACCAACCTGTCCAATCATCTGGTTTGAGAGGCTGCATTTTTTCACTTTGGCTGATTGTTGACTCCTAAGTTTAATTATTGTTCCATTAAAGAGGATTCAATTCTACATTGAGCTGGCTACACAGGTCGTCATTTTTCAGAAGGGGTGAGACAGGGTAGTGAATGTGAAAGTAATATAGTAATGTAACCAATTCCCTTTAATACCCAGCAATAAGTAAAGTAAAATCATTACATTTTGAAAGAGCAATAAGTAACTAGTAACGTATTATAATTCCTGAGTAACTTGCCCAAAACTGTTGATGGGACAATTCACATAAATGCAAACACAACAACATGCAATAAAACACATGATGTATAATTTAATCAAACAATGAGGAGTGCCTATAGGGATGTCAGATGTCTTTTGGTTATGTGTGTATGGCAGGAGTACTTGTACCGTACACACAAAACCCTGTGATGGTTGCAGGGTTTGTGAAGGAGCAGGGTTCTTCATGTGAATTCACCTGGGGGCCATCGACCAGGTTGTGTTGCCCCAATGAACTTCAGCTTCATCAGGGCTATTCCCTTTAAAAAGATATCCCTAACTCTAACACTACCTAGAGAAAATCTTATGACGCATGCCTAAAAGACTCAGGCTGGGACAATCTAGTTGTCTGAAGGTTTGAGTTCCAGAACATACAACATACACCCTCCTTGAGAAAGATGCCAAACTCTAACCTACTTGTATACACATCCAAATATACAGTACCTCTCTATGACCGATTCCGTCTTTTATGAATAATACAATATTTCAACAATTTATATTATTATTTGGATGAACTAAGGTGGTGACCCATGTTCCTGTTCTAACAGATTACTTCATCCCTAGCTTTTTTTGTTTTTCAACATTTTACTTGAGTTTTTTCTCTTTTAGTGGATCATGCAGCATGTCT